>JAOYNU010139953.1:0-23299 GCA_026745395.1 Tympanopsis confertula | reverse complement strand
CCCCTCACCCCCCAGTGTGACCGACCCGCCTCGCCCGGTTTTGTCTCTCCATTTTCCATTTCCGTTTCCTGCAAGTATCCAAATTCCGGTTTCCCTCATACAGCTCGTCCGCGGTGATCGGTTTCCTCTTTGCTCTTTCGTATTTCTTTCACCCTATTTCAACCGGCGGTTCCCTCCTCGCCTCATGTGAGTGAGCGAGCGAGCGAGTGAGTCAATGTGTGGTCAGTTTTTACTCTCTCTCAGGTCTTGCTTGCCCTCTCATAATAAAGCTCGAGAACAAGAACACGAACAGCAAAAACGAAAAGGAAAAGAAGGGAAAAGAACAGAAGAAGAAGACCAAGAAACCTAGCTGGGCCTCTTTTTTCTTCCTTCTCCCACATTACGCGCTCGCCTCGTCAACCCACAACCATCGTCAAAAAGGCACCATTCCATCCAGGCCCTTCCACCCTTCCACCCTTCCGCCCAGAGCCTGGCCGCCGCCCCGCCACAGCAAAGTTTCAACGCACGTCATACATTTCGCTCGGCCTCGTCTTACCCACGCACCAACAACGCTTCGACTGGCGGCCGGCACAACTGGCCTTCCTCCCGGACAGGGCCCAAAACTTCAGACTTTGTCCTCTCCCCACCACTTTATACCACACATATTTAATCCCTTAATCGCTCGCCCTCCCGCCAGCCTCGATCCTGTGGCATCCACCCCCCCGGACAACCGCGTGCCGTCTTTCTTGACCGGACCATGTCTGGCCTGGCCTTATAGCGACATTGTCCCTAGGGACGCTCATCTCGAAATCCTGATTTGATTTATCAACCTACACGCCCGCCCCATCCACCCCAACGGCAACGTCCAACCGTACGACCTTGCCACCCACCCGAATTACCTCATACCATCCATATATCCGCCGCCTTTTACCAACCGTTTCAAGCCAGAGAAAGCCAGAGAGGGTTGTTGATCGACCCGGTTCTGCGGTAATCATCTCGCAACCTCACACTTCTACCTGGAACCATAATCAACCCAAAACAACTCCCGCAGCCATGTCTCGCAACACACACGACCTGGCAAAATCAAATCCCCTCTCGTGGAATCCCTCATATTCAGCCAGCCTCGCGTCCGCTGGTGACGACGAGGTTGCTGCAGACGTCGACGAACCTCCCGACTTAGGAGGACAGACAAAGTCCACCATGCCCACCTTTGAACGCACCGAAATCCAGCCAATCGCCCGCGTGTCCTCGCTTCTCACCAAGGCCATCCAGTCCGAGACCCGGGTAGGAGACGAAAACGACAACAACAACAACAACAACGACAACAACAACAACAACAACAACAACAACAACAACGACGACGATGACGAGGATGACCTGGATACTTATGAGTCTATCCTCAGGTTCCCGTCTCAGGCCCGTCGTCGTTCCATGGCCAGCAACATCAGCATCGCATCCACCGCCGAACTGACCAGCGATACTGGCCTGACAAGTCCGTCCCGCGCCTGCACACCAAGCCCGCCCCACCCTGACTTTGGCATCGCCCATCTCCCCACCGACCCCTTCCCCAAGCTCGACTTTGAGGCCCGTCCCATCATCAGCTCCGTGCCCCGCCATGTCGACATGCTCAGAACCGACGCAACCCCCAAGCCCGAGGCTCCCAAGAAGCGTACCATCCAGTTTGCGTGCGGCAACGCCCCCCCCCTCGCCCAACCCCCGAAACCTGGCGTGCCCGCTTGCCTTCCTGCCCGCCCCCAGCCAATGGTCAAGACCCCCTCGGCTCAGGAAACGCCGCGTAAACCGTGCATCAAGTTCGCGTGCCCGGCCCGCCCGTCCTCCACCCAGAACACGCCCCCGCAGAGCCGGAAAATCGCACCGGTGGCTCTGGACCTCTCTGTTCTGCCCGTGGTCCAGATCGAGTCTCCCTCCACCCCCAAGACCGTCATGGTGACCGGTCGCAGCGCACCACCTCCGAGGTCGCCCTCTTGCCGCCAGTCCAAGTCGTCTCCCGCACCGCCCGCACCCTCCGGACCTCGTCAGCGCCGCCCCAAGTACCTCCGAGCGACCTCGGCTGATCTGACGAGCGAGGCCTCGCAATACCACGAATTCGCTTCCGACGAGACTCGCGAAGAAGACTGGGTTCGCCAAGAGCGCCAGATGGAGAAGCAGAAGCTCACAATCAACGACGTCTTTGTAAAGGAGAACAGCATCCGCCGTCTTGGCCAAGAGGCTGAGGAGGAGGCCGAGCAGGAGGAAGAGGCCGAGCTCAACGACCAAGACAACGACAACATTGACGACGAGGACCTGGAAACTGTGCAGGACGACGAGGACGAGGTCGATGAGGACGATGAAATCCATGACGTCGAGACCGACGGTTCTGATGGTTATCATTCCGACGAGGAGACTGGCTTTGCTGACTCGGACGACGAGGATGCTACCGAGGAGCCGTTCTGGATCGCTGGCAAGCACATCACGCCTCCCAGCTCCACCTTTTCAAAATACGGGCGCGGCGCATCAATTGCCGAACAGCTATCGGATGCTTCGGTCGCCGGGAGCATCAGGCCCCTCATCAAGCGCTCCTCCAAGTCCAAGCCAAAGCGCATCCCCTCGCGGCCGCAGACTCCTGAGCTTCCAGACAGCACCGACTTTGTGTGCGGGACCCTGGACGAAGACAGGCCGGCCGAGGAAGCCTACATCTCTTGCCGAGAGCAGCGAAAGCGTGGCAAGCTTCTGCTCATCCCCCAAGACATCGATCCCAGCTTCCCTACAACCGAGCCCGAAGACAATGACGACGATGGCGGCGGCGACGACGAGGAAGATGATGATGACGACGACGACAACACCGGCGGCCACAAGCGCAGGAGTAGCGACAGCGACGAGCACGAGCACGAGTGGATGCATGGCAAGATGGAGGGTCTGCATGACGAAGAAGGTCGGGCCAGGCGTCGCAAGCGGGATCAGGCCTCGCCTCGGCGTTACCACTCCCCTCCTCCCAAGCGCTTCACATCGCCTCCGCCGAGGGCGCGCCCTGGTGTCTCGGGCCGCACTTCGCCCCGGAGACCGAGATCGCCAATCTCCCGCCCTGCCGGCCCCATCATGTCCCCTGGCCGAACGCAGACTCAGACGCAGACGCAGACCCACACCCACACCCACACCCACACCCACACCCACACCCACACCCACACCCAGATGCACACCCAGATGCAGACGCAGGCCCAGCCGCCGCCCGTCATGTGTTTCAACCGCAACGTGGCCAGGTCGCTGCCGAAGCCGATGGGCATGCTACACCAGATGCGCAATGGCAAGCGTAGGTTTGCCCCTGGCCTGAGCATTCACCACCACAACGGCTCTGATAGGCACATTCGCGGCGCCATTGACATCGTCAAGGGTCTTGAGCAGAAGCGCAACAGGCGGCGTGAGAAGTTTCTGGCAAAATACTGCGACCGCGCTCGCAAGGGCCAGCTGCCCGAGCGTAAGGCTGTTCCGGCGGGCCTCGGCGCCGAGAAGATGAAGGAGATTGGGCTTCTAATGGCGGGCAAGAAAGACCTCAACACGTTTGTTCTCTCGGTGTGAAGGAGGCTGGGCTTGATGACGGGGGGCATGTCAGGCAGGCCTTTACGATTATGAAAGTGCTTTCTTTTCGACATTCTTCCTGTATGTATCTATCTATTTTACATGGCAAGAGCCCCTCCCTCTCGACTTCCCATGAGGATGGTTGGGGTACGCGACGAGGACGTTCTTGGCTGTACATAGCTCTTTTATTTATTTGTCCAATTTTTCTACCTTTTTTTTTAAAATATTTTTTTTAGCCGCACTGGTATACCCGATGAATGCAAGTTATCCATAGCATCGAGAAATTTGCCATAGACTGATGCCGTTTCGATGGTTGGGATGTCAGCTCAACCCATGGCACTCATGGATAAAGATTCATCTGATAGGCCGATACAGGCCAATCACAAATAGAGGCATATGGTACAGGCATATGAGATGGCGTCGACCAGACGAGTATCAATTAATCAATAAAGGCTGCGTGTAACGGTCTACAAGGTTTTCTTCATATTTTTTGCCGACCAAGCCGTGCCGATGCCGAGATATTCCTGCACGTCAAGATCCAATGACCGATTTACTGTGTGATTCCCCGACTTGGTGATCGTGTCGATGCCGTCCATCCGTCCATGTCGTGGCAATGTGGCTGCCTGAGTACAAGTGGCTGCAACGCGCGTGGCCCCCCCCGACGCAAATAAGCTCCGGATTATTGCTCATGTGCTGGCCGTCGTTGTGGACAGGGGGAGTGTTCGTAGGAGACATTCGGAAACCAGAGGCGGCGTCATCACATGTGCGACTTGTTGGGCCCGGGTTGGTGGCGAGGCCTGGACTGGATGGAGCGGAGCCTAGGCAGAAGAATACTGGTCGTGGTGGTGGGCTGGCACGTTGGGTACGGCCGGGGCTGTGGGCTCCTTCTCCTGAGGCGGAGGCGGAGGAGGAAGAGGAGGAGGATCGGCTGCGAACCACTCGGGCACGCCCTGGGCGGTGGGGTCGCTGCCCACCCAGGCGTCAACGACGGCGCTCCAGCGGTATTTGCCCTGGCACAGACGCTGGATCTCGAGGTAGGCAGCGGCGTCGTGGTAAGGCAGGTTTGTTTTGGGGTCTCTGTAACGGGCGACGCGGTTGGTGATGACGCACGCTGTCGGCGGGGAGGGTTCTGTTCAGATGTGTGTCAGCGATGATGTGGTGTGATATGATATGATGGTACATACTGGCCAGCTTGGACATGTGGCGGCCAAACAGGATCCGGCTCTGCACGGCCTTGTCCCTGATGGCGTTTTGGTCAAAGTTTTGAAGAATGATGGCGTTGCGGGTTGTGGGGGATTTGGAAGGCTCCGAGGCGGGTTGCTGGGTGGTGCTGCATGGCATTTCCGAGTGCGGTGTCTGAGAGGAGGAGGAGGAGGGGATCGACGGCGGCGGGATGGAGGCCGGAGCGTGAGGGATGAGCAGCGGCGGCGGGGGGCTCGGCCGCGGCGGTGGCGCAAGGACCCCAAGCGGCCGGGGCACGCCGGCGCCACTTGGAGGAGAATTCCCCGGTGGCGGCGGGGCCATCAGCCTGATGATGGGAGGAGAGGGCCTGGAGGGGGGAACGGGCGGCGGCGCCATAAGGAGGCTGCGACGAGGCTCAGCAGCCCCGGGCGGCACGTTGTTGATGGATCGGGATATGGCGGCCAGCGGCGCCGCCGACGTGGAAGCAGTCGCGGGACCGGCCTTGTCGTCGTTGGCTCTTTCTTGTCGGGGGGGTGGCAGTGGCAGCAGCACGTCGTCGTGGGCGTTTTCGTCGCCCCTCTCGGTCACAGTCGCGGTCGGCTTGTCTGGCTTTTTGCGTTTGGGCTTCTCCTCGACCTGGATCCTGGGCACGGCGCCGAACCCCATGGCGCTCCAAAAGGTGATGACGGGGCCCTTGAGCTTCCTCTCGGCCAGGGCGGCAAGCCTGCGCCTCCTCTCGTGCTCGCGCACGCGCTCGGCCTCCTCCCAGCGATTCAGGCTCTTTGCGTTCCGGCGCTCGACCAGGGCGGCCTCGCGGAGCCGGTCCTGCTGCGTCATGGGCGGCTTCTCGTTTTTGGCCAGCCTGGCCTCGCGACGCTGCGCCGACGCGAGCTGCGCGTGCCTCTTGGCCTCCCTCTCGGTCAGGGTGGCGTGCAGTATCTTTTTGGAATCGCGCGTGGTCTTGCGCTGCGAGGCCCGCGTCGGCGCATCCGCGGGGCTGGGCAGCCAGCTCATGCGTTCTGATTTCTTCTTTTTCTTGTTGTTCTTGTTGTTGCTGTTGCTGTTGTTGTTCTTGGTCTGCGAGCGCAGCGCCGAAGACGACGTCGGGCTGGCGGACGAGGCCTTCACGGCGGCGGCCGACGTGTCGATGCGCGCCTTCTTGCGGAACCGCGCGGGGATCGCGTCGTGGGCTTTGCGCTTTCGCGCGGCCAGGCGTTTCTCCTTGGCCTCTCGCTCGAGCTCAATCTCGCCTTCAAAGTCGTCGTCGTCGTCGTCGTCGTCGTCGTCGTCGTCAGACTCTTCCATGGCGGCGGCATCCGACGCGTCGTCGCCGTCGTCGACGTCGCTGAAGCCGACGTCGTCCTCGGCCTCCTCAAACAGCAGCTCGAGGTCGGAATCAGGCTCCTCGTGCGCCATCATCGACTTCATCCGGTTGCCGGCCGTGGAGCGCTTTGCTCGCGACGTTGCGAGCCACTCGACCACCAGGGGCGGCGAGGCGACAGCGCCGGCGTTGTGGTCATGGCTGCTGCTGGAGTGGGAATGGGAGTGGGAGTGGGAGTGGGAGTGGGAGTGGGAGTGGGAGTGGGAGAGAGAGTGTGAGTGAGAGTGAGAGTGGGAATCGGAGTCAGAGTCGTTGTCGGAGCTGCTGTCGCTGTCGCCGAGGCCATGGAGGGCCTCGATGGCAGCAGACGAGAGTTGCTGTTCGACATGGTGCATGTTTGGTTCCGGTGATGGCATCGGTCATTGTGGTGATGGCATCAGTTATGATTGTCTGCTGTGGTAGTCATGGTTGTTTTTGTTTTGGAGAGCCAACTAATGAGGGCAATTACCAAATCTCTGGATCACGTGCCAGCGCATCGCGACTGTTTGGCTTTCGTGTTCGGATTGGCAAACCTTGCATCCACTGCTCGTACTCGCATCAACACCCGTGCGACAAGTCCCGCCATCCAATAGGCGGCTCCTGGCTATAAAGAGCATCGTCTGTCTGTTCCTGGCTGCTCCCTCGCCCTCTTGCCTCCACAGGCGTCGTTTTGCTGCCCAGTCTCCCCTCCATACACGCACATTCACGCACACTCTCGCACACGCACGCCATGGCTCGGCAGCCTTTTCCGTGGGAGTTTGGAGGCCCCGTCGGAACGTTTGTGGCGTCCACCTGTCTTCCGCTCCTCGTCATCGTCTTTGGCCTGACGTGCAACGACATCTCAGGGTGTCCCGCGCCCTCGCTGCTGAGCCCCAAGACGCTGACCCTGGCCCAGCTCAAGCACGAGATCGGGTGGCCGGAGAACGGCATATGCGGGCTTGTGAGCCTCGAGGTGACGGGATGGGTGCTCGCGTACTACCTCCTGAATGCGCTGCTCTACCGCATCCTGCCCTCGAGCGAGGTCGACGGCACAGAACTGGCCTGCGGTGGCCGCCTCAAGTACAAGTTCAACGGTTCGTCGTTATGTGTATATATGTGTATATATATATATATATATACATATATGAGCATATATGAGTATCTACATACTGACAAAAAACAGCATTCGCGACCAGCATGCTCATACTCAGCGTCTGTGCCGCCGGCACCGTCGCCCAAGGCGCCGACTTCCCGGTCTGGACCTTTATAGCCGACAACCACGTCGGCATCGCGCTCGTCAACCTCGCCATCTCGGCGCTGTTGGCCACCTTTGTCTACGTCCGCAGCTTCTCGGTCAGGCCGGGAAACAAGGACAAGCGCGAGCTCAACACGCTGGGCTGCTCCGGCAACATGGTCTACGACTGGTGGATGGGCCGCGAGCTCAACCCGCGCGCCACGGTCCCGCTCATTGGCGAGATCGACCTCAAGGAGTGGTGCGAGCTCCGTCCCGGCATGCTGGCCTGGGTCCTGTTCGACTGTGCCTGGATCGCGAGGCAGTACCGCAACTTTGGCTACGTCACCGACAGCATCGTCTTCATCTCGGCCGCGCAGGCCTTTTACGTCGTCGACTCGTGGTACAACGAGGCTGCCATTCTGACCACCATCGACATGATCACCGAGGGGTTCGGCTTCATGCTGGCCTTTGGCGACCTGGGCTGGGTGCCGTTTGTCTACTCGGCGCAGGCCCGCTACCTGTCGGTCTACCCGGTCACGCTCGGCCCGCTGGGTCTCGCCGCCATGGCGTCGATCCTGGGCCTGGCCTACTACATCTTCCGCTCCGCCAACGGCCAAAAGAACGCCTTCCGGACGAACCCCAACCACCCTGCCGTTGCCCACCTCCGCTACATCGAGACCGCCACCACCGGGAGCAAGCTGCTCATCTCGGGCTGGTGGGGCAGGGCCCGCCACATCAACTACTTTGGCGACTGGCTGCAGGCCTGGCCGTACTGTCTGCCCACCGGCCTCGCCGGCTACACCATCCTGTCGGCCGGCACCCTGGTCGCCGCCACCAGCGGCGAGGCCGTCTACACCATGGCCGACGGACGCCAGGTCATCCAGGGCGACGCGAGGGGCTTCGCCACGGTCTTTACCTACTTTTACATCCTCTACTTTGGCATCTTGCTGACCCACCGCGACCGCCGCGACGACAGCAAGTGCTCCAGGAAATACGGTGCCGACTGGGACCAGTACAAGAAGATTGTCCGGTGGAGGATCATCCCTGGGATCTACTGAGGGTGGGGGGGTTGATCCAGAGTGGGAGTAAATCCACCCATAGTTGATCCAGAGTGGGAGTAAATCCACCCAGAGGGAGTTGATCCAGAGTGGGAGTAAATCCACCCAGAGGGAGTTTATCCAGAATTGTGGGAGTGGGTTTTGGCCTCTTGAGAGAGTGTGTATTGATTTAATGCCTGCCTCTGCTGCTGCAAGGCTTTATCTACTTCGATAAAAACAACGAATCTACTTGTCCGAATCTACAGTCGTTCCCATGCAAACGTCAACCAAGCCGCGCCGCATCCTCATCCGGCTCAAACACGGTGGGCACCTTGTCCTCGCCGACGCCCGGCTTCCCGCCCTTGACCCGCTCGTCCTTGAGCAGGCGGCTGTCCATGCGCACGTCGCCTCCTTGGATGGAAAGCGCAGCCTTGGGCGTCTTGGCGGGCAGCACAAAGTGGTTATCGCAGTGCGGGCAGTACTCGTCGGCCTCCTCGAACTCGCGCGCGTCCTTGCGGAAGCACTTGCGGCACTTTTTGCACGCAAACGCCATCTCGAACTGCTGGCGCAGCGGGTGCGTCTCGTTGTCGTGGTGGCAGTCGGCGCAGTCGAACCATTTCTGGCAGCAGGGCGAGCGGATCGACACCTGGGCGTTGAGGATATGCTTGCTGTGCGGTTGGGCCAGTCAGCGTGGTGTGGACTGTGCCCTGCTGCGGCGGATTCACGACTCACCACATGATGGGTTATCAGGGGGGAGGAAGCAACATTTGGGCAACAAGCAAATGGCAAATGGGTGGTGGAGGTGGTGGACGAGAGGTGGAGGTTATCGAGGCCAAGTTTTCTAGAACGCGCCATTGATCGATCAGACGCGCTCACATAATCAATGAATCAATTAATCATCCCTTCAAAACACAAGCCACGCACCCCAGAATCACATCCCCAGCCACGACAAAGCACCTCCACGTCTTTCCTTCCCTCCTCTTCCTCTCCTCTCCTCCTCCTCTCCTCTCCTCCTCCTCTCCTCTCCTCCTCCTCTCCTCTCCTCTCCTCCTCCTCTCCTCTCCTCCCCTCCTCTCCCATCAATTTGTCATGCTGCCTCGCGGCGGCGACGATGGTGTAATCGTCGTACACGATCATCGCCTGTTCTCGTCCATCTGATAGATTGGAGGACAAAAGGCTGTAAACCCAACGGTAAGCACTTCGTCATGCCATTGGCCGCCTCCGATACATCCAAAACTGGGTTCATCATCAAACCCATGGTATCGCCCATCTTTCTATCCGTGGGCTATCCATCCATCCATCGTGACTTGCTCTGGCTCTGATTACCTGCTTTCTGATTACCTGTTCAGATTCCCTCGTTAATCCCTTCCTGCCACTCGTTATCATGTCCAGCCGATCCAACCAGACTGACGATGCTCATCCCCAGCGGCCACAAGCTGCCGGAACTGTCGGTGCTTGTCCGCCGTCAGACCTGGATTCATCGAAGCCGCCGCCTCTCACACCAGGCCCCGCCCGCCCAACTGTCGTACGGCCCTCGTCCTTGGCTGCCCCCCCAGACGACCCTCTTCGTCCGCCCAAGCGAACGAACGTCACGAGATCGATCACGAGATCGATATCTGGCCCGCCAGCCGCCGTGGCAATGTCTTTTGCAACGTCCCCCTTGGACAGAGGAGATACCTTTGAGTCTACCGCTGACAACGACCCCCCCGAGATACCGAGGACGTCTATTGAGCTGGATGATCTACCGATTGAGCTGATCAGCCTTACGGACAGGTATTGTGTGGCTACACCCCTGCTCCGATATATATGTGTGTATATACATACATATATATATACACACATACATATCCCCGCTAAACGGCCTCTTGCACCAGCTTCATCGAATCGCTCTTTGCCAAGGTGCACTCGGCCCCCCCCAATATCGACAACCTCAGCCGTCTGTTTCAGGATTTTTACGCCTCGGCATCTTCGCACATACACACCCACATCTCGGCTCTCGCCACCAAGGCCAGTCGGAGCCGCGATGCCTCGCCTGGGCCTTCGTCCCGCAGCACATCCTCCACCGCCAATCGGCTGCGCGCCAAGGCCGCGTCGCTGAGCAGCAAGGACAGACCCAGTCTCTTGGGCGGCATCATCGGCGGCGCATCGAGCCAGTCCGTCAACGATGCGCCGGCGTCTTTTTCGTCGCCGTCGCAGCAGATGCTCACGCCCGACGAGCTCGCCGCGAGGAAGCGCGCGCGGAGAGCCCTGGAGCAGAAGCGCGTGCTGCTCGAGGAGGCGGTCGAGCGGAGGCTCTGCGAAGGCCTGTACGATAGAATATACAGGCACAGGACAACCCAGGACGAGGCCCAGGACGAGAAGCTGAGGTCAAAAACGGCCGCGCTGGCGCTTGTCGGCATAGGGCCCGCAGAACTCGGCATCCACCTCGGCCACCACGACAGCGTCGACGACGTCAAGACGTGGCTGGCAGACGCGCGCGCATGTCTTGTCCGCATGTACGACAAGCGGTATCCGCTGGGGAAGCTCAATCTGCTCAAATCGGCCCACAAGAGCATCGTCGACACGCTGGCCCACTTCCACCCCTCGGCCTCCGCCGACGAGGTCATGCCCATGCTCATATACACCCTCATCACCATGTCGCCCGAATCCCTCAACGTCATCAGCGACGCCCGCTTCATGCAGCGCTTCAGGTGCGAGACCAAGCTGATTGGCGAGACCGCATACTGCCTCACAAACCTGGAAGCCGCCATCAGCTTCCTCGAGACGGTCGACCTGTCCACCCTGCGCGAGGATGAGCACCCCTCGGGACCTACCAAGGGCCCCGGAGACAGCACCAGGCCCGACACTTTTCCTCCCGCCTACCCACAAGGACTGGCGGCGCCCGCGTCCACCCAGCCGGAAGCAGCCACCTCAACCACCTCGGCCACCTCGACTACCACCACCTCAACCACCACCACCACAGCCGGGGCTGATAAACCACCACCACCGGCCAGTGCCGCCGTGGCAACACTCAGGGCCACCACCGCCGCCCACAACCGGCGCATCAGCGGCCTGGTCAACACTCCCGCGCTGGCCATCAACGCTGCCAGCGATGCCGTGTTCAGCACCGCCGACCAGGGCCTCCGCACCATCTCCAGCAGCCTCGACACCAGCTACAAGTTTCTCTTTGGCAGGCTCCTCGAGCGCAGCAACCACGAAGCCTCGGCGTCGGCGTCGACACTGGACGCGGCAGCCGACGCTCGCGCTCCCGCCATGGTGGTGCCCAAGACTCTCGACGACGCTCGCAAGCTCATCAGCACGCCGCCGCCTTTGATGATTGATGACGACGATCGCTCCGTCGGTGTGGCGAATCCTGCCGTCGCACCAGAAGACGCGGCTCCCACAACAGCCACGTGCCCAGAAACGGCGGATGCCAAGCGCAGGCCTCCGCCGCGCGAGGACAGGATGCTCAATCTCATCGGTGGCTGGAGGCCTACGCCGCGTGACCACAGTGCCGACAGCACGCGAAGCGCCAGCGGCTCCAAGAAAGTCGTCTTTGCGGACGAAGCAAAGGACAGCAAGGCTCCAGCGCCTGCGACCGCCCCCACCGCCACCAATCCGGCCATGCTCGAATCGGTGCGCAACTTTGGCAACTCGCTGAATCCTATGACGAGGCTGCCCGGGATCAGCATGATACGCGGCTTTGGCAGGAGCTCGGCCACGTCCACGCCGTCCACGCCGTTGGCTTCGAAAGCATTGGCCGAGAGCCCCGACAGCAAGGCCTTGTCCGAGAGCGCCACGTCATCGGCTCTGCCATCACCGACTCGTGCACGCACTATCTCGGCTCCGCTCGCCCGGTTCATGGAGGCTTCGGACGCCGGGGACCTCAAAATTGCCGAGGTGGAGGCGCTGCTGCGGGACTACCGCCGGCTTGCAAACGCCCTCAAGGACATGGGCGCATTTTGAGTCTGGCTTTTTTTTTTTTTTTTTTTTTTTTTTTTTTTTTTTCAAATTTACGGCCAGATCTCGAGGACGGCCGGATAGATATGGACAGACATTGGGCGTTTGTTTCTAGATGTCGATGATGTGCTGATGTGCTGATGTGCCAATATGCTTGGGCTATACAGGTCTGAGAGCACATGGCGTAGCCACACAATAGTATTGCGGATGCAGCGCCGCCAATGTGCGCGACTGTTAGCCTCGCGCAGCGTGATAGATGGATGGATATTAGACCAATATAACTGCGTGGCCAGAGATGGTCGCCTTTCCAAGAAAGCTATCTGAGCTGGCCTGACCAAGGGACTTGTACTAGTGCCTGCATCTTATGAGCACAGTAGCCTCATGGAAAAGCAAATTTATCGCCTTAAATAAAGCACCCATGTATTCGGAGGTATTGATATTTGGCCGGATATATCTGACCACGACCTGATGGATATCTCAAGACACGATCCAGTCTTTTATAATAACCGTGATATAATAAAATATGCGATATATATAGATATTATGGATTAAATCTTTATTTTACTATCCGACGAGGCGTAATAGGTAACACAGCAAGACGTAATATCCCCGATCTGTTGAACTTGGTAACCAGTATAAAATTTGTCACAACTAAAAGAGCATGTGAATCCACACTTGGGACTCTCTTAGTTGATCATATAAGGAAGGCCAGTGTATAGTTACGATACGTACTAATAGAACCGTAATCACACTGTGTTCTACACTGTACGACAAAATAAATATATTTTCGTAAAAAAGTAAGAATCCTACCGTAACGGATCTCTATCTCCAGCGTTACTAGTTAAGAACTAATAAACCGATTCATAATTAGTAATTCAGTAGGGTATTTGAAGGCTACGCCCAGTGCCAACCGGATGCCTTTAATGCCAAGCCCAGGGCAATATATAGATATTCGTTACAGTAATGAGTCATATATACTCATTGCCCTATGTATGGCCTTAATTGCAACCTGGTCAGCTCTATGCATGGCCTTAAAATGCCTTGCGGTATTGTTGAGCTATAAATCGATTTTATTATTTACTTGACTAATAAAGTAACGCCAGTGACGGAAACGCCAGCCCTATGAGGCTTTCGGGGCTCGGCTTCTCTATTACGGCACGCCTTTTTTTATTAAGCTTATAGTTGTTATTACGTCTAAGATACAGGAGTATGGCGTCTTGCTTTATTATCTTGTTAAGGCCTTGGTCGGATACCGGCTAAGCTATTAGATTAATTATTAATATCTAGTCACAGTGTCTAAAAGATAGTAAGTGCTCGTCTTACTATATTATCTTTTAGGCCTCAGTCGGATATCCGGCGAAACTATTGTTTAAATATTAATATATTCGATATTATATAGTCCCCTGACACTTATAAGTGCGGCATCGTATCTCGTACTGTATATACACACACATATATTTACCATCTCCATAGACGCCACTGTCCTCCATCCATATGTATTCCATATCGTCCGTCCAAATATCATGCCGTCCACAAACAAAGGCATCCCTAATACCGGTAATGTACAATAGTAGCCACTGCCCATCGTGTCTATATCCTCTATCAATCTCATTTAAGAAGAGCCTTGGCGTCAACTTATCTGCGGAACGCCTCGATACAAGATCGTGTTTATTTATTATTAATTGAATATGTATCCAGCCGGGTGGATACATCCGACCAAGACGCGGTACCCCCGGTCTTTTAAACCCAGCAACTAGTATAAAAATTACGTTTATTTACATTTAAATATTTGTTCATGCTTGAGAATACCCGACCTAATCTACGATAAAAAACACAAGACGTGATACCCTCTGTCTTCTAAACCTAGTAACTAGTATACGATTTTATTTTAAGTTCATACTAGTTACTAGGTTTTAGAGATAGGGTATCACGTATTGATTTGCTATTTTTAAGGCCTCGATCGGATATATCTATCAGGCTGAATAAATATCTGATTAAAAAAATAGAAATATCTTTACCGGCTGTATTTATATCGTGGCCTAGCTCGGATAGGTGTAAAATCTATCCGGCTATACGCATCTTTACTTATAAAAATAGAAACATCTGGTTTCGGTCATTCGGGGCTCGGCTTTCTGCAGCACGGTTCTTTCGAATTTCGATTACGAATTTTTTATATCAAGTTCATACTAGTTACTGAGCTTTAAAGATGTAGGGTATTATATCTCACTATTTTCTTTATTATAGCCCGTCGGTAGGTGCAGATCTATCCGGCTGAACAATATTTTAGTTATAAATAAAAAAACATTTAAAATATAAACATGTAAAATAAACAAGATTACTGACCCAGCCCGGGTGGGTATATAAACACGTCGTAAACCGGGCGTGTAAATGTTCGTTATTCCCAATACCACGTTGCTCCGCACAGTACTCCCGCAGCCAATGCAGTCCAGATTCAATTGGAATTTTTTTCTTTTTCTTCTTCTTAACAATTCTGCATATTCATGCTCTTGCTGTCCCTGCTGTCCTTGTCCTTTTGCCCCCCGCTTCCCAAATCAAGAAAAGTGGCAGCTTGAGTCTATCATCTATCAAGAATAATAATCCAAAAAAAAAAAAAAGTATCCAACCGACAGAAGCCAAACGCCGGGCTATGCTGTATTCCACAGAAGCACGCTCTACCACCGCTACAACCACGGGTTTCTCTATTCCACGTGGCTAGCGGGCTTGGCATCAGCGGCCGTGTTGGAGATGGTGTGCGTCATGGTGTTGGCCACCGTGTTCGCCATGGTGACGTCTGCGCGTGACGGGCGCCTCGTGTCGGTGGGCGAGAGGACCGACATGTCGTCGCGGTCCCGCGTGTCCATGGTGGGCCGGCGGTCAAAGGACCGCGCATCGACGCCGGCGCCGCCCCTGCTGCTGCGCGGCCTCGGGGGCCCCGGCATGAGCATGGATCCCATGCTCCGCGTCATGCTGCGGCGGATGCCCACGCCCGCCGTCTTGAGTTCGGGGAGCGTGGTGGGCATGCGCTTGAGCGCGCCACCGCCCATGGTTGTGCGGCGCTGCATGAGGGTGACGCGGCGCTGGAGATTGGTGCCGGTCGAGAAGGCCGTGTTGGTGCGCGACAGCACCGGCGGCTCCTCCTTTTCCTCGTGGAGACGCTCCTCGCTCGGGAGCATGATGGCACGGTCCAGGCCGTAGGGAAGACCGCGGTGGCGGCCGCGGATCTGCATGAGGATGATGACGAGCTTGCCGACGGTGGTGAACTGCGACGAGAGCGAGGCGTTGACGCCCGGGAAGCCGAGACTCAGGCCGACGGTGCCGTAGGCGCTGATGACCTCGAAAAGGATCGAAAAGAGGTTGATCTGGCCGCCCTGGATGAGGTTGCCCTCCGAGATGGCGAGGATGAAGAGCCCGGCAAAGACATACCACAGATCGAAGGAAAGCTGGCGACGCAAATGGTTGCCAATGTATGACGTGGTGTTCATGGACTCGAGATCCTCCTCCTCGTCCGCCACCTCCTGGATCCCCAGCGACTTCTCCTCGTACACGTTGGTGCGGCGGATCGAGATGGCGATGGGGAACACCGAGATGTACATCATGATCATGAAGGACGTCTGGACGGCGGGGTGGAGCGCGACGAGGTTGACGGACGAGAAGCCGGCGGTGCGAGTAGACGCGGCCAGGAACAGGCCGTTGTATATTCTCTGGCCTATCGACAGGTGTGCAATCTCGGCATTGTGAAGCTGCAGTCGAGAAACACCAGTCAGCACGGGTTTTTTCTTGGTTTATTTTTTAATTTATTTTTTTCTTTCTTTCTTTCTTTCTTTCTTCAGGACAGAGGACTCACGTCAAGCACGACAAAGAGGATCAGGTCGAGTATGTTGAGGCCGAATATGGCCCAAAAGAGCCACCAGTTGGCAGTCGAAGGAAAGAGCAGCGTGAAGCAGCGGCGCGGGTGGTCCAGCAGGAAGCGAACCTCCTCCCACAGGCCGCTCGACTTGGGCACCAGGAGCGAAAACGCCCACAGGCAGAAGCGGAGCATGACGGGGAAGGCGCTGTTCCCAAAGAAGATGAGAAACGACATGACGATGAGCGGGAGCGGCGACTGCGCAAACGAGTTCATGCTGTCGGGCGTGAGGGTGAAGCCGAGATCGGTAAAGGCCGAGTTGGCGGTCCATATGCCCCACCACGTCCTTGTGACTCCGGCCGCCTCCGGGATCGGGCCGTACTTGTTGTCGGTGAAGATGTAGGGGAGCAGGAAGACGACGCCGAGGATGGAGAAGCCCCAAAAGTAGCCGAGCAGGAACACGGCCAGGGTGCGCAGCGAGCGGTACTCGATGCCGCCGAGCTCCTCGCGCTGCTCCAGGGTCAGGCCGTGGAAGCGCGAGTTGCGGCCGACCTGGCCGACATTGGTGGGCGCCCAGCTGAGGTACGGCATCTCGGTGGAGGTGTTGCGGGTCAGGGACTGCTTGATGTCCATAAAGGTGCGGCTTCTGCCCGCAAGCGACTTGGACTGGGCGTCGCCGCCGCTGCGAAAGACGGAGAAAGGCGCCAGCGCGTTGGCGACGGCCGAGGCCTCCTCGAGAGCGTCGTCTCGCTTGCGGCGCCTGGGCAGCCGGAACGTGGTCAGGCGCCGGAGCAGAGGCTTGACGGGGCCGGTGCTGCCGGGGCCCGGAGACGGTTCCTCGACGGGCGTGGTGGCGGCGGCGGCGGGCTTTGTCGGTTCCTGGAAAACGATGCGGGCAGCGGGCGTCCCGGGCGCGCCGTGGGCATCTTCTTCGTCGTCGTCCCGGTTCTCGCCCTGCTCGAGTGCCTTGGGCCCGATTCCCTTCTCGGCGTCGCGAGGGCCTGGGATGCGCAGGACCTCGCCGTCCTCGTCGTTGATGTTGCGCTGCCGCTCGAGGATGGCGATGTGTTCTTCGAGCTTCCTCTTGGAGAAGTTTGTCTCGTCGTCCTCGACGCCGTCGCTGCGCTTGACCGTCGTGGCGAACGAGATGGTGGGTGCCTGCCCTGGCGACAGCGGTGGAGTGTTTTGGTCTTTTTTCCTGCGAGCAGAGCCCTCTTGGTCGTTGTCGGTGTCATTATCGGTGTCGTCGTCATCGTCATCGTCATCATCGTCGTCGTCGTCGTCGTCGTCGTCGTCGTCGTCATCATCAGACCGAGATATCTTGGTCGATTCGCTATCGTTGTGGTGGGTCATGACGCTGTTCGCCCTCCCGTTCACGCTGCTGGTGTCGTCGCCGCCCGCAGCGGTCCGAAGGTTGCTCGGGGTGACGGCGTCCCTCTGGGGTTTTCCCGAGTTGGCGTTTGCGGGCTGGGCGTTGGAGCCGAGCTCGGCCATGTCGAGGTCATCCTTGGCGCGCGACTTGGACCGGGACATTGTCAAGCGACGGTGTCTAGCCTCGCGGACGAGGTCCTGGAAGTGCTTCTCGAACCAGTACAGACGAAGGAAGACGACCGAGGAGTTGATGGTGATTGGGTTCGAGGCCATGGCGAGGAGGTAGAGCACGACCTGCTGGAAGGTGGTGAGGGTGTTCAAGTCCACCGTGTTGAGACCGGCCTGGGTGTTTGCGCCGCTCGACAGGAAGATGGCGTCGATGTAGTGGAGGTCGCCTTTGCCGGCGCCATAGAGGGCAAACGAGCCGATGAAGGTGAGACTGACGATCCAGATGTCTGTTTTTTGGCAGCGAGCCAGGAGAGTCAGCAATGTTTATTTTATTGTATTGTCATTGGCAGGCAAGCAGGCAGGCAGGCAAGCTACCCAGGTCCTGCAGAGGAATTACTGGACTCACAGTGGGCATATATAAAGTTGAAATGGTGGCCCTTGCCGGTGAAGAAATTCCTCACGCGCTGCCAGGTGCCGGTGACCCTCATTGTGGCGGCCCTGATGGGAGGTTTGAAGGCGGCGAATGAGTCCAGATCAACCATGATGGGCGACAGGAAACGACGAGCCTTCTTATGTACGTGTACGAGGTCTCTCCTGATATTACCTCAGCTGCAGCATTCCACGACGGGGGAAGGCCAGCCGAGCTACTGCACGGATTTGCTTGTCCGTGAGATCCCAGGGACGCAGCAGCAGCAGTCAGTCAGGGCAAGTCGGCACCCCTCCTCCTCCTTCTTGTTATCTATCAGGAGTGGGCAGCTAGGGCCCCTCTGCTGAAACGAGTGCCTGATTGATTGAATGATTGACTGATTGATTGAATGATTGATTGATCGAATGCTTGACTGGCTGACTTGTTTATTTGCTATTGATTGATGGGCCGTGTCCGCCGTCGATGATGCCGGCTGTGATGCAACGAGCCACCCAGCCCCCCCTGATGCCGTGCTACTCGATCGCGCGCAGTGCGATTGCTCGAGTCGGATTATCCGGTCAATCTCAGCCCTCGAATGAGCATGCATGCACTTCATACGTGCATGGAATGGGGATGGTTTGGTGTGTTGCAACTATGTTTTGTTGGAGGAAAAACCAAGAATGTGGGAATGTGGGGCGTCGTGGCAGAGAATGCAGAGGGCGTTGCCCTATTGACCAGATCGATTTTTCTTCACGATGCTAAAAGGATGGAGGAGGAGAACGAACAACAGACTTGCACGTCTATCCACAGGGGAGGCCTTTTTAATGTATAAAAAAAGAGAGAGAGAGAGATTAAAACAGGCCATCAGTGGCACGGCAATCCTCAACGACTCACGTCAAGTTGGAGATGCCAACTTCTTGGCGCTGAGATCAGGACCATAGTGGGGAGTTGCTTCATGGCGCCAACAGTATACGGAGTACAATATACATTACTCGGATGCAGAGGTCAGATTATTCTTTATACCCCTGCCAGCTACGCCACATCAGGTCCTTATATATTCTACAACTTGCACATACGCCCTGATTGGGGGGGTGGGTGGCTTATCGTTTGCTGACAGATGGAAATCTGCGCTACTAGTGAGGGCAGGCTGCGGACACTATATATTTAGGTTCTTTGCCAAGAGATGGCGGGTAGGCTAGAGAACGACACATCAGTTATCTCAGCATCCCAGACCCAAACCAAAGCTCATGAATCGTCAGCCTCAACGTCGTTGGCCCGCTCGGATTTTCCACTTTTGATATCTTCGATTTGTTGGACGCTAGAGAAGAACCCGGGATTTATGCCTGCAAATCCAATACCGAGAACAAGGGATCCATGAGTAATAAATATGGAGTTGCTTCCTTCAAGCATATACACAGCAAAGAAAGACACGTGGGCAGACAATACGTACCCGCTTAAGCTTTGCACAGCCTTTGCCACGCCACAACTTTGTTGGCTCCACGTAATCGTAAGCCACAGCACTTTCTCCCAAGATTGGGCTGACGGTCTTTTAGGATATAGATGATTCGGACCTTGCTCGGAGTCCTGACCATAAGATATGTGACAGTAACAAGATGACGGATTGGTGGGCGGCCCTATTCAAAGTCAATGCTTACACACGTCTTGGAAGAGACTGCTCGTTGCACTCTCGAAACAAGTCGAAACGAGACGGGCGCATGTTGTCGGAATGGCAGACCAATCCCGGCCAGAACCCGTCGAGAGAATCAGGTTTGGTACATGTCAGCTAGCAAGGCGGTAAGGGAGAGTAATAATATCAAGTACACGCCCGGCGGCAAACCCACACAGCACCTTATTGGAGGCGCCACCTGATCTAACTGGGGCGACTGTGCGAATGCAAAGAAAGACCCTTCGAATAGTCACACATGAAATTTATCACCAACAGGTTCCAACGAAGAATTTTTATTACCAAAAGAGTGAGCAAGATCTCTCCATGGAGTTCCCGTCAGATGCAATCATATCGTATAAAATTCTTGCCGGAACGGACCCCCGTCTTCGTCTGACCCCTGATGCTGGCCTTGCAGTGAACCCCCACGCATAACATTATGCTGTTTCGGTTCGAGATGTTGGGTTAACGCAGCTGGAGAAACATTTTTTCCCTTTGCAAAACGAATGTAACGGTATTATTCACGCTACTGAGGTTCTAGCATATTTTTTGTACCATGTCAGCTGTGCCATACCACTACAGCTAGTAGCCAGTATACTTTACTGTATATAAATCACGTATATCAGATCCTGGAAATCCATACCCCCCTACGTTTAGATCCCCAGTTAAATCACCCTCAGGGGTACAAAAATTACCCTTGCACCTCAGTACCTGTGAATAAGAGTCAAACTCGGGTCTGAGGATCCCGAGGTCCATCTTGTCCGTTGAATCAGTATTGTTTGCTCGTTTCTTTTTTTCGGTCATCTCCCTGCCAAATACATGTACCCAAACAGCCACCTGCAAATGCTCGATGCTACTTATGATACAGTCCCCTGATACGTAAAACGATCGCTGGTCGTGGTCGTGGAAGCCCCCAACGCCTGTCTGAAATCATCATTTGCCAATCTTGTCCTTTTGACGCTGAATCTTCTTAAAGAAGGCGCTCTTATCGGCCGTCCTCTTCTTGAGCGACTGGTTGGCACGCTTGTTCTGTTCAATGTACGCCATGTCCTGGCCGCCACTGAGATCGCTCAGCGTGTTGGCAGTCCGTCTGACGGCCCCCTTCCTTCTCTTGGGCCGCTTGCCCATGCTGCCCTGGTGGAAGAGGTCGTCAACCTCCTCGTCGTGCGCGACCGTTTCCGTCTCGACGAGGATCTTGGCCAGAAGCTCGCGCCGCTCCGTGGCTGTGGAAAACGCCAGGTCCGGCGTCTTGTCAATGTTGGCCAGCTGCGTGATCACCTTGAAGGCGTAGCCCTGGTCCACGAGGAACGCCTGCCTCCTCGACGCGTAGTACATTTCCTGCGTGTCCTTGGAGACGAGCGTGTAGAAGAAGGCGTTGAACCCCTCGTCGTTCCTGCGCTTGGCCCGGAGGATCCGTCCCAGCCGCTGCGCCTCTTGGCGCCGGGACCCAAACTGCGACGAGATCTGTATCAGGCACGTCGCCTCCGGGAGGTCGAGCGACGTGTCCCCGATCTTGGACAGGAACAGCGTCCGGACCTCGGGGTTCCTCTGGAAGTGGTCCAGGATCAGCACGCGCTCGCGCTGGTCCGTCTTGCCGTGCAGAAACGGCTTCCTGAGCTTGTTGGCGTACGCCTCGAGCGCGTACACGTCGTCCGAGAAGACAATGATCTTGTCGCCCCTGGACTCGTGGTAGTTGATGAGGTACTGGCAGGCCTGGAACTTGTTCGGGTTCATGATGGACAGGAACCCGCGGTGCCGAAAGTTCTTCTTGATGTACTCGTCGTAGAATTCCGTCGGCATCGGGCACCACACCTCGGCGCACTGCACCTTTGCAATGTGGCCTTGCTCCGAAAGCTCCATCCAGTTGGCCTCGTACAGCTTGGGGCCGATGAGGAAGTTGAGATCCGATATCCGGTCGTCCTCGCGCAGCAGCGTCGCCGTCAGGCCCAGCTTGGAGTGCGCCTTGACGTGCGACGTGACCCTGCGGAACATGTTGGCGGGAGCGACGTGCACCTCGTCCAGCAGCATCAGGCCCCACTCGCGCGACGAGATAAAGTCGAAAAACTTTTTGGAGTCGTGGGCGCGCTCGCGCGTCTGCGCCACCATGGTGTACGTCGTTATGATGATGCCCGTCGGGCCCGTAAACACCTCCTTGTGGCTCCCGTCAACCACCTTGATGTCGTCCGGGTTGATGTTGGACCACCTCAGGAACTCGTTGCGCCATTGCAATGCCGACACACCGCTAGTGCACAGGCAGATGACGCCCTTCTTGATGGTGCAGGCCGCCGTGATGCCCACCAGCGTCTTTCCCGCGCCGCACGGCAGCACGATGATGCCGCTCTTTGCGCGCCCGTTTCCAAACATCTTGCTGAGGCTCTTTTCCTGGTGCGGCCGGAGCGTGCTGCCGGGCTTGAGGTTGATGTCGAGGTTCGTGTTGGCCTCGTCCCGCCTAAAGTCGTACTCCTCGAGCATCGGGTAGCCGAGCTCGAGACACCGCTTCTGCACCGTCTCCACCCCGGTGTCGGGGATCTCGAACGAATGTGTAATCTCGCGGTCGTCGTCCTCGTCGTCGTCGAGCGACGCGTACACGTCGCCCGACTGGACCGACTCCGCCGCCGCCGCCGGCCTGTCCTGCCCCAGCTCGGTGCTGACGCCGACCGCGGCCTTTGTGCCCTGGATGATGAGCCCGACCGCCTTGGGGCCCGTGCTGGTCTCGATGGCCGTGTTCTGGACGCGGAGCGGCCCGATGGTGGGATCCTTGAGCAGCCTCTGCAGCATGGCCGGATCGGGCGTCTCGACAAAGTACTTTGTGTTTTTGAGCACCAGCTTCACCTTGCCGTAGCTCTGCGTGCACTTGTCTATGAACTCGCGGATGCTCGGCGGCAGCGGCACCTTGCAGAACCGGTCCAGCGTGTTGATGATGTCCTTGCCCGTCAGGCCGACCGCGATTGCGGCGTAGAGGCTGTGCGCCGTGAGGCTGTACTCGTGCAGAAACGACGGCCGCGACTGCGGCTCCGCGATTGTGATGAGAAAGTCCTGCGCCTGCGGGGCCAGCGGGCTGAAGCTCTCGAGAATGATGCGGCCCTTTTCCGGGTCGATCCAGAGCGGTCTGCGCTCGTAGTCCGGCTTGAGGCTGAGAAAGGAAAAGTCCTTGTCCTTAAAGATCTGCTGCATGGGCTGGTAGTTCTTGCCCGCGAGCTGCTGCCGCGAGGCAGAGTACGAGTCAATCGAGAACTTGTCCAGCGCCTTCTCCACCTGGGGATCGTCATCGATCTCATCGCCGCTCGTCATTCCACCGGGCGTGGACGCTTCAGAGGTACGGCTCGCCTTGCTGTTGGGAGCCGCGTCGCTGGGCGGCGCCTTGCGCTTGACGGGTGGCATGTCGGCGGTGATGGCGATGGCGATGGCGATGGCGATGGAGGGCGAGGGCGATGACGATGATGCGTGTTGGGGGGAAGTTGTTGGTGTATTCATTAGTAAGCGGCTAATGCTACCGGTGACTAAGCAAGCGATTTGTGTTTCGTCTTCATACAACAACAACCCTTCCCAGGCCCATAATAATAT
>JAOYNU010139842.1:12621-23310 GCA_026745395.1 Tympanopsis confertula | reverse complement strand
GATATTCTAGGGCGCCTTTTTATTATATAATCGGTAGTTAAAGTTAGTACCTCTCGATAGCGATCTAGACTCGAAAAAAAGCGGTATTACTAGCCGAATTATCCTTAAATACCTTTAAGATAACCTTCCGGGCTTAATTAGGCGTAGCTAATACTTTATATAAAATAATATACCTATTTACTACGTAAATATAGTATAAATATAGCTTTAGGGTTAGATAAATAATACCTACGCCTATCTCGTTAACTAGCTACTATATAACCCCGATCTTAACCCTATTAAGAACCTATAAAAACTATTAAAAGAGAAGATCTATATTATATAACTAGACCTAAAAAGTATACCGGATATAGTAGTAACCTTAGATTAACTAATATCTATAGCTACTAAAGCGTAGGAGATATTTTCCGGCGAGATTATAGATTATCTAGTTTTATCGGTAAGGCGGCGTTTATAGGCTATTATCGATAATAACGGTTAGTATACGAAATACTAATTAGATATATTTTCTAATTAGACCTTCTACTCTTATTTTATAGTAATTATATAGTAAATAGATCGAAACTAGTAATATTATAATTAATTAAAATCTATAGTTATCATTTAGGGGTATCGTTAGGGGAGGGATCGTTTCACGTGTCTCCCCACTGTATATTAATAATTCCTCTTACTTTATATATAATAAAAAGTTATATTAATTAAATTTCTAATAATTTTTTATATTAATAATATAATTTCTGAAAATTAATATAAAATATATTAGTTACTTAATATATTATTATTCCTCTAATTAGAACTTTTTAATTATATATAATTATATATATTTTTCAGAATATATAATTTTTATTATTTTATAATATATATTAAAATATATAAAATCCTATATATCTAGAAATAATTATATATATAATATTTACTAAATTTTATTTTAAAAGTAAGTATAATATATTACGTTATTATTTTATATATCTATTATATTATATATTTTCTATCGGTTTATATTTAAATCTCTATATTTTTATTAAAATTTAATAGTATATACTATAAGAATATATACTATTAGGTTAGCTAAAAGAGAGTAGGGGACTCTATATTACGTAATCTAAGCTTATATACTTATTATACTATATATTAAGTCGATTTATATTTAAGTCTCTATTTTTTAGAGAGTTTTTAGAATATAGATTTTTAGGGTGGCCAAAAGGGGACTTTAATATGGTTTATTTTATCCCTTATTAAGGGTTCTATTTTATGATTGGCTGGCGTTTGACAACTGTTTATCAGTTGTTAGCACCTGGCTGCATTTAGGGTTGCTAGCGTTTTATGAATACCTATATGAGTGATGCTGGAAGGGGATGAGAGGACTTTGAGAGCAAACAATCAAAGCCGTTTATGGGTATACAGTCGTTCTTTATGCCTTCCACGTGTTTACTCAGTTGCCTCGACCACGCCAAATCGGCTGAAGTTAGGCTAATTTGAATCGTGATGGTCACGTGACAGAAAACCTTGCATGATTAGTAACCTCGTTCATCAATCCAAGTTGCTCTTCTCGTTAACCTCAAGCAGGAGGCGACTTACGGTGGCAGCATGTCTCTGACATTGAATTCAAAGAGTCCCAAGAGCCTGCCACAACGCGGGCCCTGCTGCCATCGCTCGGGCCTGGCCTTATCTGCCAATGCGAAACAAGTCGAGAAACTAATCAGCGCCGACGCGTCGTGATAAATGGCAGACGCGCCTCCCCCGAAACGCCTCCGCCGCCGCCCACCGAAATCATGTGAACCGTGCCGCCGCCGAAAGATCCGCTGCAACCTCGAGCTGCCGTGCGCCTCATGTGAGCGGTCGCGGCCGCGCAGAGTGTGCACGTACCGGCCGACGAGTCCCGGGCCTGGCCATGGCGATGGCGATAACGACGTCGACGAGAGCGAGGGCGCTGAGCTGCCCACGGGGATAGCAGCGTCTATTCCGATAGAGCGGCTTCCGAGAGCGGAACTCGTGTCGTGTTTGGAGTCAACATCGGTACCACAACCCCCCCCTGCGGACCCGGCGGCGCAGGCTCTCCTTTCGATGGCAACGAGGGCCGCGGCTATGCAGGACCAGGGCCATGGACACGTTCGTGTGTCGTCGCTATCATACCAGCCGCGGTCGTCGTCGTCGATATCATCAATCCTCCCAGGCGGCTCAGGAGCCGCTGCCGTTGTCGCGGGAGGACCTCTCGCAACGCCTCAGGCTGGTGGTGGTGGTGGTGGTGGTGCACCGCCGGATTCAAGGCAATATACGGCCCTGACACCGTCCTCGCTGCCGGTGGCGACGACGGCCCACGCCCCGGAGGACGGGGAGTCGGTTGCCGGCGCCGAGGATAGGCGGCTTGCACTCGAGAAGGCAAGACACGGGACGGAAGTCAGAGATCTGAGGGACCGGGTCCGTAAGCTTGAGGAGATGCTGGCGCGCCAGCGGCAGAGCGACAGGCTGGCCGCGACGCAGGAGAGGATGTCGCCTGGAAGGTTGTCGCCGGTGATGTCGAATTTCACGCTGGAAAAATCGCCCACCTTTGTCGCATCGGCGCCCAAGCCGGCGCCCAGGCTGCGCAACGCCCCGAACAAGATTCGCCTTTTTGGATCAGCCCACTGGATCTACACGGCGGAGAATGTATGTCAGGTGCTCCTCTTTTATTTTTATTTTTAAATTTTTTTCGTTAACTCACTGCGACGTCAGTTCTCCCTCGTGGGCCGATTTGATCCCATGGAGGTGGAGCCTGACTTGACCGACGCCAAAGCGGACCTGGCCGCGCTCTTCAACGAGGCCCGCACGCTGCGCCGCAACATCAAGACCAAGAACCGCGCACGGCTGGCGGACCCGGTGCCGGATCTTATCAGCACCATCCCCGGGCGAGAGACGTGCGACGACCTGCTGGCATGCTATCTGCGCACCTTCGAGCCCATGTACCGGATCCTGCATGTGCCCTCGTTCCGGCGCGACTACGGGCGGTTTTGGAACGAGAACCAGAACCAGAACCAGAACCAGGCGCAGGGCTCGCCCGGCGTGATGGCGACGCACTTTTACATGAAGCTCATCACGGTCCTTGCCATGGGCACCACCTTTTACTCGCCAAAAAGCGACGCCGAGGGCAAGCAGCTCAAGACACTGGCCCTCAGGTGGCTCTACGCCGCGCAGTGGTGGCTCTCGGGGCCGGGGGAGAAGTCGGCCATCAACATGGACGGCCTGCAGGTGGCGTGCCTGGTCCTCCTGGCTCGGAGGACCGTCTGCAACGGCCCCGGCGCGTCGTCGGGGTCTGGGTCGCTGCTGACCATGGCCATGAGCATGGGCCTGCACCGGGACCCGCGGCCGTTTCCGAACCTGTCCCCGTTCGACAGGGAGATGCGCGCGCGGCTGTGGGTGACGGTGATGGAGCTCTGCCTGCAGACCAGCCTGGACGCCGCCATCCCGTGCGGGCTCTCGGTCGACGACTACGACGCGCCGCTGCCGTCCAACATCAACGACGAGGACATGGACCCGAACAACCGCCATGTGGCGCCGACGCCGTGCGAGCAAGGCCTGACGGACGTGGCGCTCCAGGTCCTGCAGGCCAAGACTCTGCCGTTGCGGCTCGACATTCAGCGACGCATCAACAACTTCAAGGCCGAGCAGTCGTACGACACGGCGCTCAGGCTGGGCAAGGACATGGCGGCGGCGTGCCGCGAGATGGCGGTCTTTTTCCGCACCCATGTGCCGCAAGACGCCGGCTCTGGCTCGGGCGGCGCCCTCGTGCCCACCGACTTTCACCGGCGCATCATCGACATCTCGTACCGGCGCTACATCCTTTTGCTCAACCGGCCGTTTATGGTGCTGGCGCGCAGGGAGCCACGGTACTACCTTGGGCGCAAAAACTGCGTCGACTCGGCCATCGTGATTGCGTCTTATGCAAAGGACATGCAGACGAGCGACGGCGGAGGCAGCAACAACAGCGTCAACAACAGCATCAGCAACAGCGTCAACAGCAGCATCAGCAACAGCGTCAGCAACAACGACAACGTGTGCCTGACGACGGCAGCCCGCGACATCTCGCGGCTCGCCGTGGTCGGGCACGGGCTGTTCAAGGGCCCGGCCAGCATGGACGCAATCGCGGTGCTCTGCCTCGAGGTGATCACGCAGCTCGAGGAGCAGGCGGCGGCGTCGTCGTCGACGCCCACGGCGTCCATGACGACGGGCGACCCCCTCGACGAGATGCAGCGCAGCATGCGCGCGCCGCTGATCGCCAGCCTCGAGACGATGCAGGACCGGCTCCTGGCGCTGGTGCAGCGCGGCAGCGTCAGCCTCAAGCGGTACGGATACACGTCTGCCCTGCTGGGCCAGATCCGCGCCATGGAGGCGGGGCTCCCGGTGCGCAGAGCCGTCTACAACGAGCTGATGGAGTGTCTGGGCAAGGCGCACTCGCTGATGATGGACGAGATGGCGCGGGAAGACGACGGCATGGACGGGGGCGCCGGCGCCGGAGAGGCTGCAGATGTGGGCGGCAGCAGCGTCATGTTTGTGCCCGACGTGTCGGCGCCGTTTGATTTTGATTTCGGGGCGGGCTGGGACATGTCCAGCTGGTACCTCCCGCTGGAGCCGTGAAAGAAAGAATAGATTCTGATGATACCCGTACATATGCATATATATATATATACACACGTGAATCGCTCCCACGACCATAGACGTACAGCGATATCATATGCCAGTCTATAGTAAATACTTCAAAACAATGCCATCTATATATGCCAGTCTATAATAAATACAAAAAAAAAATTTAAAAAAAATCTATCCGCATGTCTGATGCTCATACAGCGCAACGACGGACATGTCGTCATGAAGTCTCAAACGCACCGGCGCCCTTCTTTCTCCTCTTGATGTTGAGGAAATCAGGCAGCATCGGCCTCTTTTCCGGCTGGTAGGCATCGGGGTCGGCGTCGGGGTCGGCGATGCTGTGGGCGGAGCTGTCGACCATGGGCTGTTCCTGGTCGTGCTGGTGCTGGCGCGGGCGGGCGGCGGCGAGGCGCTCCTTGTAGGGGGCGCAGAAGCAGGTCATGGCGAGGTGGAAGATGGCGGCGGTGTTGACGCAGACGGTGGCGATCCACATAAAGGCGAACATGGGCCTGCCGACCTGGGCGGAGATGTTGAGCTCGCTGACCGAGGTCAGGGCGATCTTGGCGCCGACGCTCATGACGGTGGCGAGGATGGTGGCGGCGGACACGCAGAGGGCGGCGGCGGCGGCCAGGACGGCGGCGGGGATGCTCCAGAGACGGCTGCGCGGGACGAGGGGCGTGGCGGCGGCGAGGAGCACGGCGGCGAGCACGATGGCGGCGATGAAGAAGCCAAACATGATTTGCTGGGCGAGCTTGAGGAGGTTGAGGATCTGCGTGACCTGGGTGGGGATGGAGATGGTGGCGCCGGCGAGGAGCTCCGAGAGGAGCACGTCGACGGGGTTGAACCAG
Organism: Tympanopsis confertula; assembly: GCA_026745395.1. Taxonomy (NCBI): domain Eukaryota; kingdom Fungi; phylum Ascomycota; class Sordariomycetes; order Coronophorales; family Scortechiniaceae; genus Tympanopsis; species Tympanopsis confertula. Next base: position 17,842 of record JAOYNU010139842.1, on the reverse strand, counting down.
AAGAAGCGGCGCGGCGTGGAGCAGAACGTGATGCCCCTTTGGTCAGTTGGCGGTCAGCCTGACGTGTTCCGCTCTCGTGGGCAGAGGACCACTCACTCGTCGTTGTAGCCCTCGCAAAAGTTCCACAGCCCGATCTGGTAGTAGTCGTGCAGGCCCATGGAGCGGGCCACGCTGTTGAGCAGGACGGCATTGTCGACCGAGAGGGGGATGATGTTGGACAGGTCGAGTTTGAAAAAGTAGATGCTGCTGAGAACGGCGGAGGAGCCGTCGACATTGCCGATGATGACGAGGAGGAGGAAGACGATGGCGACGCCGTACAGGACGGCGGCCGTGATGTTGGCAGTCTGGCGGTCGGGCATGACGACGAGGATGTTTGTTGGAGAAGAAGAAAGAGAAGAGCGTTGGACGTCCCAGCGCACGGGCTGTGCTGTTTCGTTTCGTTTTCGTTTTCGTTGTATGTATACATGTACATATATATATGTATAGATATACGTATATATATATATTCATATATCATTAAGCAGTCCAAAGTAAAATATCCTCGGCTATCAGGCCCCTGCGGCCCCACTGCGTCCATGTTAATGTCCTGTTTCTCTCTCTTGCAAGATGCTTGGTTATTATTTCTCTCAGCGCAATTAGCCGCCAGCTCAGCACGTCTGGCTCGTACTCAGTTGTACTGGTACTGGCATGTAGCGGCTGACTTGCATATGCTTCTTGTACCTGTACCTTCACACGACTTGCAGCTGGCGGTTTGGGCGTCAGCCACCAAACAGCCATTGGAAAAAATATGGCAGGCTGATGACGTCGATCGTCAATTGTAAAAAAAATCAGAAAATTTAAAAAAAAAATCAAAATTTAAAAAAAAATCAAATTTAAAAAAAAAAATCAAATTTAAAAAAAAAATTTAAAATTTAAAAATAATTTAAATTTAAAAAAAAATTTAAAATTTAAAAAAAATTAAATTTAAATTTTTTTTTTTTTAAAAATCTCACTGCCACTTCATATATTCAAAACGAGGCTATCATCACAGCCCATACGCCTCCCGCGCCGTCCCCGCATACACCCTGTCGACGCCCTCCTCGTCCAGACTGCCCATCCAGCACATGCGCTCGACCACGGCGTTCCACGCGATCCACGCGCCCTCGCCGCCGCCGACGGTGCTCACGGGCCAGTCGCTGCCAAACATGATGCGGCGCGCGCCAAACGTCGCCAGGCAGACGCCCAGCCACGGCAGCAGGGCGGCCACAATGTCGCCGGCGCCGCGCGACGCCAGCGACGGCGGCATCTCGGAGAACCCCCCGCTCAGCTTGAGGTAGGTGCGCGAGAAGCGCGACAGCGTGTAGATTGCGGTGCGCCACGCCGTGAACGACGGGTCGGCGGGGTTGAGGATCGAGAGGTCGGGCTTGCAGAGGTGGTCTGTGTTGTCGTGGTTGTTTGTTAGGACGACGACCAGACGAGGTCAAGTGGTGGACGCGAGAGACACTGACTGATAATCACCGTCACCTTGTCGTCCTCGCCGACGCCCTCGTGCGCGCGCGCGAGCATCTCGACCGCCTCGTCGAGGTGCTTCTTGCCCCGCCGGCCCGCGTCCACGCCCAGGTCGAACGCGTAGCCTTTCCTGCCCAGCAGCTTGAGTGCGTCGATGAACTTTTGCTCCACCATGGTGCCGCTCGGCTGGTCCTGCACCAGGTGCCTGAACCCTCTGACCTTGCTCCACACGTCGGGCCCGGCGCTCCGCTCGGCCTGCTCGAGGTACTTTTGCAGCCCGTCGGCGCCGAGGGGGACGGGCGCCCAGGGGATGATGGCCAGGCATTTTGGTTTAGGTTTGGGGTTTGGTTCTGCTTCTGCTCCTGCTCCTGCGTCGCCAAACAGCTGGCTGCGCAGAAACGCGAGCTCCGCCAGGGCCCCGTCGTACGTCGGCGGGTCCGTCGTGAGGTCGTTGTTGCGTGCACCCTCAACGAGCACGAACCCGTCGAGCGGCGCTGGCGCCGACGACGTCGCCGCCGCGTATTCGGCGAGACTGCGGCCCGACGCCAGCGGGTGGCCGGCCGTGTACCAGGCATACGACTCGAGCTGCTCGGCGGGGAAGAGGTGCATGTGCGAGTCGATGATGGTCTTGGGCGACGCGGAAGCCATGGCGATACAATTGCTTGTTTACTGAGAGGGATAGGGGGAGAGAGAGAGAGAGAGAGAGAGAGAGAGAGAGAGAGAGAGAGAGAGAGAGCGTGTTGTGGTGATGTTGGTGCAAGGAGGACACATAATCTGGATACTTGGCTTGACTGGAGATGATAGGCTTGCACATCACATTGACCCCCACCTTTCTCGTAATCCGGCCCCGCTCCGGGACCTGACGTACAAGTGTCGAGTTGTTCAGTCAGTTGCGGATAGAGTCTATTCATCGGCGTCTATCTACCCTTGCTCCCCCAGACACACATGTGAGCCTCGGCTCGCCTGCTTGCTTGCCTATCTGCCTGCCCCTTGCTTGTCACTCACTCGCCACCTTATCCTCCGCTCCGTTCTCCAGCGGCTTGCCGGACCCGTAACCGCCCAGTCCGGACCGCTGCTTTTCCAACCTCGCCTTGTACGCGCTGCTCGGCGCTTTCGTCCCCTGAGGCCTTGGCCGCGTCACTCTACGCTCAATATCCCCCCCCGGGTTTTCGTTTTTTCTTCTTCTCCCGGGGTGGGGAGAACAGCAGTCGGTGACAAGGTGCCTCATGTATTGCCAAGAAAAAAAAAAAAAAAAAAAAGACACAACGACCATGCTTCGCCAACGCTCTCTTTGGCAGGCTGGAAATGTGCAGGTTGGCGAACATGTCGTCGGGAGGGAGAGGGTGACCCCTCGCTATACCTCGGCGCATCGCATCCATCACCAGGACCAGCCTGGCTGCTATGGATGGAGTGGAGGAGAAGTTGAGTTGACGCCGCAGAGGTCACCCCCATTGCACGTCATGCTGATTGATGGCAAGTAAGGATATACACTCCCCCCCGAGGGCGGCCTGGCTCTCTCTCTCTCTCTTAAAAAAAAAAAAAACAGCACGCGCCCCGGCCCTCGGGTTCAGCAAAGTTGTGAGGTTGTGATTGTGATGCCAAAACTCATCCCCTCATTGGATAACAACGCCCCGGCGGCGGACGGGACTCGACGGATAGTCTGCCTCGCTGCTGCTGGAGCACTCGCTGCTGTCGTCGTAGCCGCAGACCTTGCCGCCGCAGTCGATCTTGACACGGTCGCCCTTGCGCGTGATGCCGTAGCGCTCACACGTGCACGAGCCGTAGTCGGACGACGGCGTGCTGTACCCGGAGCTGGAGCCGCCCGAGGGCGACGATGTGTCGGAGCGGTAGGACGAGCCGGTCGAGGAGGACGACGGGGATCCCATGTGGATGCCCGAGACGGCGCCCTCGTCGTCGATCATGACGGTGCCGCCGAACTGCGCCGCCAGGACGTCGATGTCGTCCTCGTCGTAGCGGAGGATGTGGCTGGTGGCGTGCGGCGAGACGGGCTTGGGCGAGACGATCTCCGACGTCGACAGGGGGCGGCCCTTGGGAATGTCGACCGAGAGGTGGCGCGACTTGCGGTCCTTGTCCTTGGATGACGACGACGAGTGCTTGGAGGACGACTTGTCCTTTGACGACGACGAGTGCTTGGAGGATGACTTGTCCTTTGACGACGACGAGTGCTTGGACGAGGAAGAGCTCTTGGACTTGGTGCTGCCCTCCTCGGGCACGTCGAGAATGTTGAGCGAGCGGCCGGTGGTGGGCTCGACGATGGACGGGACGCTGGGGTTGGCGGCGCAGTGGTAGCCGTCGACGATGTAGTAGTACCAGTAGCGCTCGCCGGGCTGGAGACTGCTGGACGAGAACCTAAAGGTGCCTTTCCACGACTTGCCGCTGGACGAGTTCTTGTCCTTGGCGAGCGGGAGCTGGTTGGTGTAGTTGTCCCAGGAGCCGATGAGGTGGACGGTCTTGACGCCGGACGAGACGCGGAGGGAGAAGGAGATTTGGGTCGACATTTTTGCTGGAAAAGAGAGCAAACAAATATTAAAAAGGGTATTATTACTTGCGTTGTAGGCCGTGAGGAGGGAAAAATTGGTCTTGTCGTGCTGCTACCAGAGCAAGCCGAATAGTCTAGTCCTGCTAAGGGGGAGGGATCTGAACACAAAGCTGCCGGCAACTTTGCGGAATGAAGAATGTAACAAAGAGGTGGGAAGGGGGATGATGGTGATGGTGATGATTAGTTAACGATAAGTGTATATAAAAAATAAAAATAAAAATAAAAATAAAGAAAAGAGACCAGCTCTAAGAAGGGGTGGAGGGGGATGGGAAAAGCAGGAACTAGATTATCGGGATTGAAAGCTTGCTGAAGAGAGAAGAGAGAGAGGGAAAGGGAAACGAAACGAGCGGGAGCATGCGGTCATTATATCCCTTCTCGACCTGAGGACGATGGGAGCGGGAGCCCACATCCACCACGTCCACCACATCCACCATCCATCCCACCACATCCCACCACATCTCATGGTGGTGGACGTCCTCCTGTGCTCAACCGTCATCCCGTGCTCGCTCGCTCGCTCGCCGGGCCTTGGTCAATAGTGTAACGTGGAGGGAAAATCCACTAGTCCATCAAGAAGTTGCCTGCGTGCAACCTCATGCTGGCAAGTCCTGAGGAGGAGCCCGAGGTGTGCCGACCTCTGAGGGGGGTTGAGTGGCCAATCAGGGCAGCCAGAGGTGAGCGTGGGCGTTGTGGTTCCGTGCCCACGCACGCACACGCACACACAAAGAAGATGAGCTGCAGTTGTTTGCCCGTCCAGTATGAGTGCATCGAGCGAGTCGTCTGCGAGGGGGACACTTGAGGTGCCGATTGGCGGGTGGGCTGTTCGCCAGGTCCAGTCAACGACGAGAGCGCATTGTGCTTCGGCGGCTAGGCACGTCGGCGCACGGCTGATTGGGCGTCTGGGTCGACGGTGCGGCTGGCCAATGGGGGTGCGGCGAGATGGTGCGAAGCTGTGATTCCCGGCACCTTTGGGGGCACCTTTGGGGAAGGATTGTGGCGAGCGTGTTTGCTCGCAAGAAGTGGAAGAAGTGGGATTGCTATCACGTCGATTTGATCAATATATCGTCATGTCACATCCACACCTCATGCATGCACTCTGAGGATAACAAGAATTGTTATCTGGTTATCTAGTTATCTAGTTATCTGGTTATCTACCTTCTACCTATCTACTTATTT
>JAOYNU010139842.1:0-12521 GCA_026745395.1 Tympanopsis confertula | reverse complement strand
ACCTATCGGACTCTACTTATCTACCTATCGGACTCTACTTATCTACCTATCGGACTCTACTTATCTACCTATCGGACTCTACTTATCTACCTATCGGACAGCGCCAAGCAAGACGCGATAGCCAACTACTCGTACGTGCAACTCGTACGTGTCCTATCACGATCCACGTTGGATGTTGGCAACAGACACGAGTGTGATGGGCATGATTTATCGACCGGCGGCACGTTGGCTAATCGCATGTCGGCCCAGATATATTGATCGCACCTCGCATCACTAGTTTGTCGCCATCAACACGCACAAGCGCCCTGATGCTACTCTGCACGGCAGGCCGTCTGGAGTCCGATGCAGACGTCTCGTTTACAGGCTGCGAACTCGTCGACTCGTCAGTTGTTTCGTTTCGTTTCGTTCCGTCACCGCCCCTCTGTCATGTCATCTGCCCCGAGGAATCATCAGGACCCCAAAGGACGGGACCGAAAGGGACTTGGTGCATCCACGGTTGCTGATTTGTGCGATGGGCTGCGTGGGTGGCGTGTTCACATGGCCCAAGACGAGGCTGGTTACTGTACGAGCACGCAGTCACTATCACGTCCACCCGTCTGAGCGTCCCGTAGAACGCGGGCTGGACCTCCTGGCAGCCAAGACGACCTGTTTTTCGACTGCTGCGTTGTCGACCTCGTATCAGGCCCGAAGATGCAGCGCGCACGTGACCTCCCATGTGAATCCTCGACGCAGCAAATGTTGCGATGGACAACGTCACAATGGCCACAGAGCAGATGTCGGCCGATACGCCCGCATCGGACCCTCTGCTGAGGCGGCTCGTCGGCATCGCCCCGGACGATCCCGCCTGGGAACCTCTGGTTCTCAAGATATGGGCCTACGTCGCCGACTTCATGTCGCACTTTGACCCCAGCCACGACTTTGCCCACATACGCCGCGTCACCACGCTCGCCCTCGCCATCCACTCCATCACCACGAACACCACCTCCACCATCACCTCCACCAGTACCAATGCCACGGAGCGGCCGCTGTGCCCACGCACCGTCGCGCTCGCCGCGCTCCTCCACGACGTGGGCGACAAAAAGTACGCGCCACCGTCGCAGGACCGCGCCACCATGGCCCTGCGCGCGCTCGCCGATGCCGGCTGCGGCCCGGCCCTCGCGGAGCGCGTGCAGACCATCTGCACGGCGGTCAGCTACTCGGGCGAGGCGCGCGACCCCGCGGCCGTGGCGGCCCTGATCGCCGGCGACGTGCCGGAGCTGGCCGTGGTTCAGGACGCCGACCGGCTCGACGCCATCGGGGCCGTCGGCATCGCGCGCGCCTTTGCCTACTCGGGCGCCAGGAACCCCGCCGGCGGCCTGGCCGGCGTGCTTGCGCACTTTGACGAGAAGCTGGTGCGCCTCGAGGGCATGATGAAGACGCGTGCCGGCAGGGAGATGGCGCGGGCCAGGGCCCGCCGCCTGGGCGAGTTTCGCGACTGGTGGCAAGACGAGACGGCGGCATAAAATCGACTTGGTCTTTATTACTATATAGTGGCTTAAGTTCTATCATCATGCTTACTTATCCATCACAATTGTATGCCGGAAGTGTTCCAGTACAGCATAGCCTCACCCTCGAGTGTTCCATCAAGCAGTGTCTCACAAGCAAGTATGCGGCCCAGGAGTGTTCCAGCAGAGCGGCGTCCCGCCCTCGCAGACGTCGCAGTACGGCAGACCCGGGCTCGTGCAGCCCCACCCCGAGAAGCGGTACGTGCTGGTGGAGTCCTGGCCCGCGGCGCACTGATAGAGCATGGCTCCCGAGCAGACCCACAGCGGCGCCGGGGAGGGGCACGGCGATCCCTCGCCGATGCCGCTGCCGCTGCCGCGGGGCGCGACTGGCGCGGCCTGCGACTGGAAGCCGTGCGCCAACGGGTCGAATTCCCGACGGGGCGTGGCTGTCTTGTTCAGCGTCGGGGAGGCTGATGCGAGAAGAGCGAGCGAGACGAGAGCGGCGAGCTTCATCTGGTTGGAACCACGGGCGATTGTATTTATGTGTGTAGAGGAGAGGATATGTTATGTTATGAAATATTATGTTGTGTAGATAGTTGGCGCAGCCTCCCTAATTTAAAGCTTTGCCCTGGCGGAGAGACGAAAAAAAAGGGCAATTCAAATCCTGTTTCTTCATGAAAACCTTTTCTCCGCACAGCTGGTCCAAAGCACCAACGGCCAAGCAGGCTAGTCTGTCATGATGGCCCGATCAGTCGGCCGGGAGGGATCTGCGCACTGTCGAGATGGAGATGCTGGCACAGCCTCGCCCACTACCGCTATCTTTTCCTCCGAGCGAGCAAAGTTGGCCCAAGTGAATCGAGTAAAGGTGGCTGCGCCTTGTCCTAACACTGGAGGTCTTTACGAGGCCTGGCCGTGGGCAGGACACGCATCACACGTGGGAGCTAGCTCAATATACTCGATGATATTGAGTATGTGCACATCAACATCACAAGAGCAGCATTCAAAGTACTCTATATCCATTGCTGGACTATCAAACAACACAACTAACTACCCAAAAAGTCTTCCACAAACGCCAGAACCATATAAACAGCCGAGACAGAAATCTAGCTCGACGGGCATGGCCAACATAGAGAGCCCAAGTCGGCAGCAGCCAAGTCCAAGATCCACCGTGCCCTGTGTCTCTTTTCCTCAACAGCCACCCACGTCGGGACCTCCGTTCCAGAATTATATGCCAGTGTCCCACGCCCTCGTCACCCGTTCGCCTTGCTCTCCGAGTCCGAGTAGCCAGGTCCGAGACCCACCGTGCCCTGTGTTTCTCTTTCCAGCTCCCGTTCTCCTTTTGCACCCGAATCATGTGCTTCGTCTTCCATGACGGTATAGAAACTAAAAACTGAACTGCAAATCGTGGAAGCCGTGCACATCGAAAACCAACAGTGACAAAAAAAAAAAAAAAAAGGAAAAGGCCGTTTGCATGCAGAGCCCCAATTATCGACTGTGAGATGCCGCAGACATAAGAGAAACATGACCAGCCAACCAAATTACCGGCAAAACATCTCATGATGCCCCCTCAGTGTCGATTCCGCCATGAAACTCGACTTGTTTTTTCTTTTTCTTTTTTAGCTTCTCTCCTTTGTATGCCCCCATGCCCAAGGCGTGCTCGTCCCCGTCCCTTGGACAGCTGCGCGCATGCACTTTTGTCTGACTGACCACTCGATGCGCATCAGATTCATGCCATGTTGACTGCCTCGCGCATAAAGTCTCCAAGTTGCTTGGCCTGTATCCATGTTGTTAGTCGATAATCAATCAAAGCCAACAGAGGAGGACACTCACGTAGTCGCCGTGCATCATGGAAAAGTGGTTGCCCGGAATGTGCCGAGTGACGATGCGGTCCTCGTTGAGGTACTCGTCCCACCGGTTCGGGCCAAAGTCGGTCCGGTTCTCGAGCAGGAACTGGGCGTGCCCGTAAGGGTACGGCTCCGGGCGAGGGTGCGTCGGCGTCTTGCACACGCCGTCCTCGCACCAGATGGCCATGGTGACGCGCGGGCTGAGCTCCTGCGGGATCGGGTCGGCCGTGTAGTTGCTGAGCGCCGTCACGCTGGCAGCAAAGTGGGGGAGAAGCCAGTCCGGCACCTTCTTGGCCGCCGCCGCCTTGTTCCCGTCATCCTCTCCAAGGAGGCCGATCTCGGCGAACCACGCGTGCAGCGTCTTGGGGAGCGGCTCGATTGTGATGGGGCAGGGCGAGTCGATGAGGATGAGGTGGTCGACCTTGTCGCCGGCCCGCGTGAGCTGCTGCACAATCTCGTAGCAGTAGATGCCGCCAGCGCTCCAGCCGGCGATGGAGTAGGGGCCCTTGGGCTGGCGCCGCCGCATCTCCTCAATGAACTTGGTCGCCATGCCGTAGACGCCGCACACATACTCCTGCGGCGTCTTCATAAAGGGCGAGAAGAGGCCCCAGACGGCCCAGTCGGTCCCGATCTTGCTGATCTCGGTGTACGAGGTCGCGCTGCCGCTTCCGTCTGGGACCATCCAGAGCTGGTGCGGAGCAGAGGCCTTGCCCTGGAGCAGGATCGAGGTCGCTTTGCGGTGCGGGTAGTGGTCGGGGACAAAGTCGGGACGCGGCGGCTTGGTGATGGAGGCGGTGGTGTTGCCGGGGTGCGTGTTGATGACCTTTGCAGGGCGCGAGGCGGATGAGGGGGTGGGGGCGAACCTGACGACCGGAGCCGAAGTGGGACCTGCTGGTGCTGCTGCTGGCCTGGCACCGATGCCGAGAGACCTCTCGACCGCGGCAAGATTCGTGTTGTCGTTAAAGAGCTCGTTGGGGATGTCGAGCCCGGTGCGCTCGCGCAGGGTGCCGAGGATGGTCAGGCTCATGAGCGAGTCCATGCCGAGGGAGGCCAGGTCCGGGGCAGCAATGATCTCGTCCACCTCGACGCCCATGGCCTCGGAGATGGTGTTGCGGAGGGTCTCCTGCAGCTCCGCCAGATCGTCGCCGTCCTTCTCTCCCTTCTCGGAGCCCTCGCTCGGGGTGGTGATTTCCGAGTCCGTTTCCGGCGAGTCGGAGCCGCTGGTGTAGATGCCGCTGCGGTCCGACGTGGTGACGGTGGCGGCGTCGTTGCTGAGGATGCGAGCCATGGCAGGGGAAGGCCGCCGGGCCGCAGGGGCAGGAGCAGCAGCAGCAGCAGCAGGCGCGGGTGCTTCCTCGACAGGAGCCTTCTCAAAGGGCCCAAGGAAGGCCTTGAAGGCGCCAATGGTGGCGTGCTCGACAAATGCGTGCGAGTCAATGTCGACGTCGAGCTCCTCGCGCATGCGGCCGCTGACGGTGAGAGCCATCAGAGAGTCGACGCCGAGATCGGCAAAGTTGATGTTGTCAGCGAGCTCGTCGTGGCTGCAGCCAACCTCCTTGGCGAGGATGTCGAGGACCGAGCTGACGATGGACTTGGCGGGGGCGAGGCGCTTGTTGACCGAGGCGATGTTGGAGGGCGTGACCTGCTTCGACACAGCAGCGGCCACGGGCTTAGCGGCGGCGGCGGCGGCCACCGCGGGCTTGGCCGGGGAAACACCGGCGGCTGCGGCGCCGCGCGGGGGCAGCACCATGTTGAGCACGCGGCGCGGGATCGACTGGAAGCGCACGTCGCCGGCAATGCCGACAATCTTGCCCTGGTCGTCAAAGACGTAGGCGTCGCCGGCCATCATCTTGGTGCCCTTGACCGGCTGCATGCGGATGTAGGACCGGTATGTCTTGTTGCGGTCCAGGGTGTCGAGGAACCGCAGCGAGCCCCAGCCGTGCGAGATAAAGATTTGCTCGCGCGAGTCGACGGCGTCGGTGCCGTTGCAGATGAAGCCCGAGATGTGGCAGCAGCTGTCGATCCAGTAAGGGTTGAAGAAGAAGCTGCCGTCCTCGGGCTTGGTCTGGAAGCTGACCTTGGCCGTGGCCTCGGACGTCTTGCTGTCGAGGATGACCTCGCTCATGCCCTGGTAGGGGGTGGCGTAGTCGACGAGGGCGCAGAACAGCTTGTAGGCGAGCCCGCGGCCGATCTTGGAGGCGGTGCCGACCTTTTCGGCCTGGACGAGCGCGTCGATGCGGCCCTGGATGAGGTAGCTGACGCGGTCAAACTCGGTGGCCCAGTCCTCGACGTTGCCGTAAAAGACCTTGCACATGGCGTGCTCGGTCCTCTTTGCTCCCTGGCCGGTGCTGAAAGTCACGTCGGCGAAGCCCGTGTCCGGGTACACCTTGACGGTGGTGTTGAGGACGTGCGCGGGCAGCTTCTCGTCAAAGATGAGCGTCTTGGGGACGCTCATGTTGGCCACGTTCATGGCGAGCTTGCCGGCGTCGGGCCGCACCAGCTTGTAGGCGTAGTCGCACACCGTCATGGCCATGTCGGCGTACAGCGTCGACGGGCATAGCGGCGCGCCGTTGCAGAGGTGGCCCGTCACGGCGGGGCGGATGTCGTCGCGCGACAGGTTGGTCTCGGTGACGACGGTGGCGATGCCGTCCTTGACCTCCTCGCTGATGACACCGTGGATCGAAGTGGTGGCGAGCTTGGGCTTCTCGGGCTCCAGCGCCTTGGGCTTGGCGGAGGCGGCGGCGGCGCCGCGGTTCTTGGTGAGGCACCAGTCGCCCTCGTACTGCAGCCAGTAGTTCTTCTCGTCGAACGAGTAGCTCGGAAGGTCGAGGAGACGCGTCGAGGCGGAGAAGTCGTAGTGGAACTCGTTCCAGTCGAGGTTGAGGCCGACCGTGTGGAGCGTGCTGAGCGAGTTGGCGAGCGTCCTGTAGGTGGCCTCGTTGCGGCGGAGGCTGGCGACGACGGTGGTGGAGGCGCCAAAGGTGGCCCTGACGAAGCCGGCGCACACGGGGTGGGGGCCGACCTCGAGCCAGACCGTCTTTTGGTCGACGACGCCCGTCTGGAGGGCCGAGAGGAGGCCGCTGTGGAAGTTGACGGCCTCGCGGGCGTGGTTGCGCAGGTAGGCGGCGTTGATGGGCTCGCCCGGGGCGACCACCTTGCCGAGCAGAGGCGAGATTACGGTGACGCTGGGGGCGTTGAACTGGACGGAGCGGGCGCGGACCTCGAACTCGTCGAGGATGGCGTCGACCTGGGCCGAGTGGAAGGCGAACGGGACCTGCAGGAGGGTGCCCTTGAGGCCGGTCTGCGACAGGTGCTGCGAGATGGCGGCGACGTCGGCGGCGGCGCCGCTGAGGACGGTCTGCTCGGGCCCGTTGATGCACGCCACGTTGACGGCCCGGGCGAACTGCTCGCCGATGGCCTCCATGACCTTGGGGACGGAGCCCTGCACGGCGAGCATGGCGTGGGTGCCGGCGGTGCACTTGTCGACGAGGAGCTGGGCGCGCATACCGACCAGGTAAATGGTGTCGCTAGCCGAGATGACGCCGGCGGCGTTGAGGGCGGCGTACTCGCCCAGCGAGTGGCCCAGGACGGCGGCCGGCCTGATGCCCCACGAGGTCCAGAGGCGGGCCAGCGCCATCTCGAAGCAGCAGAGCCCGAGCTGCACCACGACGGGCGACAGGCTGGCCACGTCGGGCTCGCTGCCGTCGATCAGGGGCAGGAACGACGGGAAGCCGTGGATGTCGTGGGCGAGCTTGTCGAACTCGTTGATGGCGGAGCGGAAGACAGAGAAGTGGGCGTACAGGTCCTTGCCCAGGCCGGCGTAGTGGGAGCCCTGGCCGGTGAAGAGGAAGGCGACCTTGGCCTGCTCGCTCGAGACGGGAGTGAATGCCTCGGTCAGGCGCTGCTTGAGGGCGCGCTGCGCCTCGGCAAGGCTGGACACGGCCACGTTCATGCGCCAGTAGTGCTGGATGCGGCGGGCCGTGGTGGAGTAGGCCACGTCCGAGACGGGCACGTCCGGGTTCGCGGCCATCCACGAGACGAGCCGCTCGGCGTTGCGCATCATGGCCGCCTTGGACTTGCCCGTGACGGTGACGACGTGCACGTCGCGGGGATCCTGCGCGGGCGCCGGGTACTTGGGGCCGTCCTCGAGGAGCAGGCCCGTGTTGCCGCCGGCGGCGCTGAAGTTGTTGACAAAGACGCGGCGGGGCTTGCCATCGGTGCGGCGGAAGGGCGTCATGTGGAAGGCGATGTTGACGTTGCGCTGCGACAGGTCCTTGGGGAAGCCCTTGTTGATCTCCTTCTTGATGCCGACGTGGGGGGGGATGAGGTTCTTCTGGAGCATCATCAGGACCTTGCAGAGGGCCGTGACGCCCGAGGCGGCCTCGCCGTGGCCCACGTTGGCCTTGATGGCGCCGAGGTACAGCGGGCGGTCGGCGGCGCGCCTGCGGTCGGCGGGCGCGAACACGTTGGTGACCGAGACCATCTCGGTGCCGTCACCGGCCTGGGTGCCGGTGCCGTGCATCTCGACGTAGTCGACGTCGAGGGGGTCGATGCCGGCCTCGTCGCAGATGGCGGTCGAGAGGAGAGACTGGGTCGGGCCGTGCGGGTGCGTGATGGAGATGGCATCGGCCGAGTGGTTGGTGGCCGTGCCGAGGATGACGGCCAGCACGTTGTCCCGGTCGGTGAGGGCGTCGTCGAGACGCTTCACAATGACCGAGGCGCAGCCGTCGGCGCGGCAGTAGCCGTCGGCGCCGTTGTCAAAGGTCTGGCAGGACCCGGTCTTGGACAGGAACTGGCCCCTGCTGAGGCCGGCGAAGATGTCCGAGTTGGTCATGCACGAGAGACCGCCGACGATGGCCGTGTCGCACTCCTTGGCCCAGAGGGCGGTGCAGGCGACCTGGAGGGCGGCGGCCGAGGACGAGCAGGCCGTGTCGATGTTCAGGGACGGGCCGCTGAAGCCGAAGTGGTAGTTGATCCTGCCGGGGCCGAAGGCGCGCACGCCGCCCGTGATGAAGTACGTGTCCACCTCCTGCGACGCGTTGATCTCGCGCCAGTCGTCCGACGTCTGGCCGTAAAAGGTGCCGATGCGGTCGAGCCTCGTCGAGGGGGTCCGGTTGGGCACGTAGCCGGACATCTCGAGGGCTTCGTAGGCGGTCGTCAGGGCCATGCGCTGCATGGGGTCCGTCTGCAGCGCCTCGCGCGGCGACATGTTGAAGAAGCGAGGGTCGAAGAAGCCCGGGTTCTCGATCCAGCAGCCGTAGGGCGTGTGGCTCGTGTTGACGGCCTTGCCGGTCGGGTCGTAGTGCGACGCGACCGGGAACCGGTCCTTGGGCACGGTCCGGTGCACGTCGAGGCCCTTGGCGAGCAGCTCCCAGAGGAGCTCGTGGCTGGCCGCGTCGGGGAAGCGGCCGGCCATGCCGACGATGGCGAGCTTGGTCTTGCCGGAAGAGCCATGCCTGCCGATGCTGCCGATGGACGACGGCGAGGGCAGGGCACGGGCGCTGCGCAGGACCACGTCAAGGTCGGTCCTGGCGGCGAGCTGCTTCGAGAGCGTGCCGCCGACCATGTTGGGGCCGAAGGGGATGACCAGGCACTTGTCACCGGCCTCGTAGGCGCGCGCGGCCTCGACGCAGCCGTTGAGCATCTTTTGGAAGTAGAGCACGTCGTTGAGGCACTCGGTGGCGGCCGAGATGAAGAGAGACCGTGTCTCGGTCTCGGAGAACCACATGCCGTCCGACGTCATGACGCTTGACCGCGGCTTGCAGTCGCGGAGCACGGCAGCGACCTCGGCATCATCGATCCTGATGATGCGGGCCACCTCAGACGACACGTGGAGGTGGCTGGCATGGTAGGGGCCGTGGATGGGGATGGACGTGAGCGGGGCACCGAGCACGTTCTTGGAGGCAATCGCTTTCAGCGTGGCCGGCGAGCCCGAGAGCGCGATGCTGTTTTCAGACACGGAGCTCACGTAGGCACGGCTCGCCTGCGGAATGTTCTGTGTTTGTCACGTGTGTTGGCAATCATAATCCCATGCGTGATATCAGAGAGGGAAAAAAAGAGGTTGAGAGGAGCTTACGTTGGCCGAGTGGAACTCGTTCAGGAGACTTTCGGCGTTTTGTGGAGTCACACCGGGCACGATGGACGTCCACGATTCCGCCTTGTCGGAAGCAGGGCTCAGCTCGGCTGCAAGCGAGCCAACATGGGAGCCGAGACGGAAGGCCATCAGCACGGCCTGGATGGCAAGGGGTATCAGGGTGGAGACGGTTGGTGTTGAGGCGACGGCGGCCGCAGCGAAGAGGCCGGTGCAAAGTCCGACAAGGTAAGTACGGTCGGCACGGGTGTCATCGCTGGGCTCCTTTTCCGCACGGCTAGAGGAAATCGTTAGCACTCGTGTCTGTCTGTCTGTCTGTCTGTCTTTTCTCTCCCCTCCTTCTATGTGTGTCAACTTACTCAATGTAGTGAGCGAGCTGTGCGATGCAGAGAAGTGCGCTGTCGATGCCCGGATGCCTGGTTGCCTGCGAGTGGTACTTCTCGTTGAGCTGGGGAAGAGTTCGGAAGATGGGGATCTTGGCCCGCTCGAGCTTGCCCAGGGACTCTATCTCATTTCTGAGCGCAAGGCTTGCTCTCTCGAGAAAGACCTTTGCCAGGATGCTGGGGTTCCCGCTGCGGCAAAAGTCCGCAAGGAAGGTGTGGGTGTTGAGGGACTGGTCCCCAAAGGTGAGGAACGCCAGCTGGGAGTCGGCCATTGTGTCTGAATGGGTTGCGGTCCTGGCAGGGTTTCGGCAGATTATCGATGAGTGGTGAGGATTCGTCTGGCTTGGGGGGTCTCTCTTGTATGCTGTCGAGAGAGGGCCAGAGAAGGGGGGGGGGGGGGGGGGGGGGGGGGAGGGGCCTTATGGAATAAGCCGTGCTGTAATTTTTAAAGTTCGTTTTTTTTACAGCCTATTATTGCGAAGCTGTTAAATTCCATTAGCCTTTTATTTATATTTCATGCTTTTTATTGGGTTTTTATTGGTTCGGCCTTAGCTTTATTAGCCTATTACTTTGTTTGTACAGTGCTTATCTATTCACGCCATTAGCTAAGAAAATCATATGGTTGGATCGGGCTCTATGAGACTGATGTAGTCATAATTATAGAAAAGTAGTCATCCCCTAGAAAACTCTGGCCGGCATAGTGCTATCTTTGAACTCAAGTTCTATTGTAAGTGGCGGCCAAAATTTTTCATATTTATCCAGAGTTCTAGGGGATGAGTGGTGGCGGGTTATAATAATATAAGAAGGCAAAAGGAATAAAAAAAAAATGAAAGGTGTATCTAGGTCTTTAATCATTTGAATTACTTAACTTTTAGGGGCGATAATACAGGATGTAAAGGAAGTGGCTTACCTGAAGTCGAAAGATAGAGGGGACAATAGCATGCCACTAAAGGGTTTCTGAGGGGAAGCGTCCGTGCCCAAAGTTACCCAACCTATTTCTGTCATGGTGATTTTCTTTCTAGCTTTCCTGAGGAATACTCCTGGGACTCAATGACGAATATGGACCCAGAGCTCTTTGTTTGGTTCGCAAACGATCAATCAATCTACCACAGAGCAACGGTTACCTCTACTTGAGGGACAGAGCTGTGCACCTAAAACAGATCAAAGATCTCCCTGCGGTTCTTTTGTTTTTTACTTTTGTCCTGCTATGCCCTTTGGCCCTGCGGGCCAAAGGGCAGGGTAAAAACAAAAGTAAGAAGGCGAAGCCAGCCGAGGACTCGAGTCCTCGGCCCCGAAGGGGCGGAATATTAATGAATTGGGGATTCCCTAAGGGGCGTAAGCCCTAAGTTAGTACTAGAGACTAACTGGCAGGTATGTCGGGAACGGAGAGCCCGTAGTATCTTCAATCTATGTATCTCTTTAGGAAAGTAGATTGAAGAAAAGGGGCCAGTTGATCATCATGTATGAGGGAAGTAGCCGAAGTACTTCGTAAAGCAGTAATTGCTTTTTTTTACAACCCAAAGACTACATAACGGTACACGAGAAGAACGTGAGAGTGAATTTGTAATTTTTCTTTATCTTACATTACAAATTTATGAAGGGGAAATACAGTATCGTAAAACCCCTACCGTCAGTGAAATAATTATGAAAAAAATGATCAATGGTGAGCCGTATGCGCTGAAAGGTGCACGTACGGTTCTGGAAGGGGGCCGAAGTTGCCAGGCCGAGTTAAGAGTGGTAAGGAATCAAGAGTGTTCGTGAAACCTTGCAGGATAGGTTTTATGCAAGCGGGGGGGGGGCGCCCTAGCGAAGCAAGGAAGAGCAGGGAGGGGGTTCTTGAATTCCTCTTTTTATTTTTTTTTCTCTTTCTCAGGGGGGGGGGGCTTCGCAGCTTCGCAGCTTCGCAGCTTCGTAGCTTCGTAGCTTCGTAGCTTCGCAGCTTCGCATAGGAACGGAGGTAGGGAGGGGCGTTACATTTACGACTCTTCGTACCAATCTTGACGGAGTTCACGGTGCTATCGGTTTTCCCTAACTATAAACCATATTATATAAATTTTGCTTTATTAATATTTACTATAGGATTCTTATTTAAAGTGAGCGCTGCCCCGTTCCACTTCTGATCTCCTGATGTGAGATTTTGGAAATCTCATAAATTTGGGTATAAACTATCAAATTCCGGAAACACCTTAAATATTCTGATACCAAGCTATATAATAATAGTTCCTCTTATTATAAGAAGATTCTTTAATTATTTATATATGGTAATAAGTCAGAAGATATCTGAAAAGAACGTAGGCTATCGCGGATCTAAGTGTTTTGGATGAGCAAGACTAAAAGAGCAACGAGTAAATGGTAGTTGACATAGTAATATTTTACCTTGTTTAAAATGTACTCTAATGGATTTAAAAATAAATTATCATATTAAAATCCTTTCTACTCTAATTATTCAAAGACGGCTTTATTCTAATGTTTTTAACTTAACAAAACATTCAATGAATAAAATAAATGAACCTTGATTTTTTACAGGATTTGCTGATGCTGAGGGATGCTTTGCTATTATATTCCGTAAATCGCAAAAAAATAACTTAGGCTGAGGAATAGAAGCAAATTTTATAATCAATCTACATAAAAAAGATTTAGAACTTTTGAAATTAATTCAAATTCACTTGGGAGGAAGAATAGGAAAAGAAAGAAATGGTTGTTGTGATTTAACAATAAG
>JAOYNU010139732.1:0-23322 GCA_026745395.1 Tympanopsis confertula | reverse complement strand
GCTACTTTAAAATATAGGAAAAAATTAGCTTAATCTAACTATCTACTTTATATTACGTAATTATCTTTATAAGGTAATATATACGGGTTTTAATATAAAATAGTGGGTCCTAAATAAAAAGTAGGTCTAATCTTATAATATAATAATTTTCACTTTAATATTTTATAGTATTTGTATTATATAATCTCAAAGAAAAGTAGGTCTTATAAGAAAAGTGGGTCTATATATCTTAGTAAGTAAATAGCTATTTAACCTAAACTATATTATATATCTATATAAGGCCTACTTTTTCTTTAAGCTCTACTTATCCTATAAGCCCTACTTAATTAATAAGCCCTACTTTTAATTTTATTAAATAATATAAATAATATATATTTATATAAATATAAGTAATTTCTTTTGTTTTATAGGACCTACTTTTACAATATATATATTATATAAGACTAATAATACTTAATATTTTAGTGAATACTTATATAAGACCCACTTTTTTATAGTACCTACTTTTATATTATATATATTATATAAGACTAATACTACTTCATATTTAAGTTATCACTTATATAGGACCCACTTTTCTTATAGGACCCACTTTTATAATATATACTATATAAGACTAATACTACTTAATATTTAAGTTATTACTTATATAGGACCCACTTTTCTTATAGGACCTACTTTTATAATATATATATTATATAAAACTAATACTATTTAATATTTAAGTTATTACTTATATAGGGCCCACTTTTATTATAAGACCAACTTTTATAATATATAAATTATATAATTGCCCTGAGCAACGGCGTTAAAAGGCTTAAAGTATTAACGTATCTTTTTATTAATTTAAAACCGATTATAGATAGAAACGCTAGCCCTATATAACCTAACTTATTACTTATACTAAATTCCGACTATATCGAGCCCTATATATATATTAATACCCTCCGACGACTTTACTAAACTTTATCGATTACTTTTTATCTTAATTTTCCTTAACTACTTATATAAACTATATATTAAACTTACTATTATATAATAATTTTAAAAAGATATTAATATTCACCCCCTCTATATCGTTATCCTCTTATAAAGCTTTTAATAGGCTTCGTACTTTATCGAGGTTTACCTCGTTTAGGCTAGTTAAAACGAGCTTCTTATAGCTTTTCTTTAGAAGGGCTAATAACTTATCTCTCCCTAATCTTCTAACTTTTATAATAGTAGTTTTAATAAATTTAAATACTAATACTATAGTATTCTCTTCGGAGAGCCCGGTAAAAAGTAGAAAGAAATATCCGTTTTAGCGGATTTAGTAGTTATATTTATTATATTAGCGAGTAAAAGTAGTTTAAATAGGTTTATAAGTATTTAAGTAGGTTTATTTAAATTTAATAGAAGATAATATAGAATCTCTAAGGAGAAAGCCCTCTTTTTATACTAATAAGGGCTCCTCCTATAGCTAGTAGTAATAGAGTTTTCTATATAACTTACTCGGTAATATACGGGGAGATTTTCGGATATAGATTAAGTTCTAGTTATTTAGGGCTTAGTTTTTTTTAGTATAGTTACGAAAATTTATTACGAAAATTTATTAAATTTATACCGGTTACTAAACTTTAAAAATAGAAAGTATTACGTTTTACTATTTTTTTTATCGTAGTATAGCTCGGATAGGTTCAAAATCTATCCGGATATACGAATATTTAATTATAAATAGATTATATAAGACTAATATTAACTATTATTAAAGTAGACCTACTTTTATAAGGCCTACTTTTATTATAAGCCCTACTTTTTAGTTTATCTCTTATATAAAACTATTACTACTAAAGTTAATTAGTTAATCGATTAATTTTTAATCGTTAATCAGTTAATTACTAATTAAGTTAATTATAAATCAGTTAATTATAATTAAAAGTTAATCAGTGAATCGTGAATCAAAATTAATCACTGATTAATTACAACTCTGAAAATAATAGAAATTATATATTTTAATAATTATATTTAATTATATATAATTAAAAAAATTCCAATTAGAAAAATAATAATATATTAAGAAACTAATATATTCTATATATTAATTTAGAAAATTATATTATTAATATATAATATTATTAGAAATTTAATTAATATAACTTTTTATTAAATATTTAATAAGAAAATTATAAATATAAGTTATTATAATAAATCTATATATATATAATAATAATAATATATAAGTTTACGTATTCTAAAATATATATAAAAAGATAAAAATATATTAATATATATACTAAAATATAAAATATAATTTTATTATTTAATATATAAAATATATTTATATTACGTAATAAATTTATATAAACTTCTTATAATATATATTAATTCTACTTATATTTAAATCTCTTTTTTATTGAGTTTAGAATATAAATTTTTAGGGTGGCCAAAAGGGGGGGGTGGCCAAAAGGGGGTGGGTGACTCTATAAGAGCTTCGTTTAGCTTACTCTCGTTATCTAATTAATAAAAGTCTATTAGTACCCTAATCTACTATTTATAGCGCGTTACCGTTAATAAATAATACGATAATCCTCGCCTATAAATATATATTAGTAAATCCTACTTAGTCACCATATAATACTCACATATCGTGGTATGAAATACCGTAAATAACAATACTAAAAAATCTTAAAAAAGTATATAAAATAGTATATAGTATATTATATTATAGTATATAGTATATTATATATTATATATTATATAGTATATAGTATATAGATAGTATATAGTATATAATATATAATATATATTATACTATATAGTAAAGTATATAATATACTATATACTATAATATATAATATATATTAAAGCGTATCTATTATTTATATGTATTTATTAAATAAAGAGGGGAAATCATGTGATCCTCTTTTAAATGATATCTTCGCGATATGTTAAGTAAGTCTGCGTCAGGACTCATATTATAATCGAGGTTCTGTATTTTTATTTATCGGGGGTATGATCGTTTGACGTGTCACAGGACTACTTTATCAATTATCAATAATCCGATAATTATTAGTTTAGAAATAATAATTCAGCAGCCAAAAGATCGTTCAGTTCATTATATGCATGACCAAGCCTCGCTCTCGCTGAAATAATTATCTTCAATAATGGCGTCGAAGCACCTCAGACTTTACCGTCCCTCTCCTGGAATTACCCGTGACGACTCAGATGATGAACTAGGCGTTGAAGACATTCCTTGGCAATGGATCAGAGAGCACTCGGAATTACGTGAAAATGATACCCACTCCAAGATTACCGGAGCGCGCATGGGTAACTTCAAGTGTTATATTGGAGATACTGTTTTCCTCAAGGCTGAAGGTATTAACGAGGCCTGGGTGGCAATAATTTGTGAATTTATCGAAAACCACGAAACCAATGAGAAGGCTGCAAATTTCATGTGGTTCTCGTCCGAGAAGGAGATCAGAAATCGAGTCAAAAAGAGGACAGATTTCATGCCGGTAACTACAATCGCAGTCTCAATCCAGACATATGCTTACTGCTTCGTGGTATAGAACGAACTTTATCTGACGCCATCATGGGACGTTAATCCTCTCACTTCCATAAACGGCCATGCGACCATCTTGTCTGTGGAAACGTTTATGGCTCGGTACCCGTCAGGTAAAGTGCCTCGCACATCAAAAGAATTTGGCAAGGTATTCGTGTGTCGCCGAGGGTGCAACACAAGATCGGCATTGTACACCAAGGAGTTTGTTTGGGAAAACGTTTACGGGGGTACTGAAGAAGACTTATTTGACTTGATACATATAATCAAGACGGAAACAAGATCTGTGCCAATGCGAAGATCTCCGCATGGTAGCGAATCTCCTGAGTTTTATGCATCAATACCGTCATCACCACAAAGCCTTAATTTCGGCCAAAAACAGCCACAGAAGACCACGAGTACTAAGAGGTATGCAGACCACCTACTATCCAACAGCCACGGTCTTTGTAAAATGCTTACAATAAAATGTGACGAAAGAGGCTCTTCGAAGAAGTCGCTGACATTCACACCTTTGGCAACACGCGCAATACCTCTTGAAAAAGATGTTTCGTCGCCATACCAACTGGCAAGAGCGAGGCTGCATGTTTCGGCAGTGCCTGCATCACTTCCATGCCGCGAAAAGGAGTTTGTTGAGGTATACACTCGTCTCACTGAAGCCATTGCTGATGGTTCTGGTAATTGCTTCTATATATCTGGCACGCCAGGTACTGGTAAGACGGCAACAGTCCGAGAGGTTATTTCTCGCCTCGAAGTTGCTGTTCAATCTGATGAATTGGAAGACTTCATCTTTGTTGAAATCAATGGCATGAAGATCACGGCCCCGTACCAGGCATACACACTTCTCTGGGAGGCTTTGAAAGGTCAGCGTGTCAGTCCATCTCAAGCCCTCGATCTCTTGGAACGAGAATTCAACAACCCCAGCCCTCGCCGTGTTCCTTGTGTCGTCCTAATGGACGAACTTGATCAGCTCGTGACCAAAAACCAGGGTATCATGTATAACTTCTTCAACTGGCCAAGCCTCCGACATAGCAAACTTATTGTCCTGGCCGTAGCTAATACAATGGATTTGCCTGAACGGACGCTCAGTAACAAAATCAGCAGTCGTTTGGGTAAGTTTCGTGTCAAGTTGATAATAAATGGATATTGTAAGGAATCTATTGTTGTCGCTAACGCTGCCCGGCAAGGCCTAACTCGGATCACATTTCCAGGTTATTCTCATGAGCAGCTTGTGGAAATAATCCAGTCACGACTGGACGGCGTTGCTGGTAACATTGTCGACTCAGATGCCATCCAATTTGCTAGTCGCAAGGTCGCAGCGGTCAGCGGTGATGCTCGACGTGCGCTTGATATATGCCGCAGAGCTGTTGAAATAGCTGAGACGTCCACAGCAGGATCATTCGCCAATACGGCGGGTTCGGTTAGGTCCCAAAGTAAACAAACGAGAGTCACCATCTCGACTGTGATGAAAGCTATAACTGAGGCCACATCAAACCCTATCCAGCAACATCTTCGAGCACTTCCCACTATGACTAAATTAGTTTTGGTCGCCATTGTTCATCGCCTTTGTCAAACAGGCCTTACAGAGACGTGGGTTTCTGAAGTGACGGATGAGACCAAACGCATCATAGAGTCTGTAACGGTCAAGGACCGTCTGCCCCGAGCAAACATTTGGCACGACAATTCGGTAGCCACAGCTGTCAGTCCTGATAGTATCAGCAAGATCTGTGGTCTTCGAAGTGCCCTGTCGGATCTGGCGAGTGCAGGAATCATTATTTTGGAGTCTCATAAAACGGATCGTTCAAGCAAAGTTAGATTAGCTGTGGGAGTTGACGAAATCACAATGGCTTTCAAAGAAGACAAAGAGGTCGAAGGCCTAGGTCTATCTTTGGTATAGCGGATATTATTTCATTACAACATCCTACGTATAAGTCTGCATGCACGACTATCATTAAATGAAACCCTGTAAGGTTGAAAAAGCAATAAACCAGACCCGATGATAAACATGTGCCGCTCAAACAAATGGATTGATAGATTGATAAAACGAGGTCTCTTCAATATTACGGCGATAATCTAGAATCTTTGCCTCGCCAGAGTTGGCTTCCAATGCAAGGGGTGGGATTCCTTTGTCGCAGTCTCATCCTCTCTCCAAATCTTGACTATAAATTTGTTAGTGTGAAATACTTCGAACGAATCGCTTCGGACGAAATTTAAGCAGACAGAAGAGCAAGATAATATAGCTCCACCTACTTGTCTTATCGGCCTCTCCACAAATGAGGCGAGTGCCAGTTACGTCAAAGCTGGAGCTCATGATTCCGTTCTCGGCATCCAAGGATCCAGGCTGCGCGATCGTGTCACGAGACTGGAACCTATAACCCGATTTCCAATCCCAAAAACACATGGTACCATCATCGCCTATCAGATGATGTTAGCTCGCTGACTCAATGCACGGTAGGCTGGGTTGAACATACCCCCCGAGAAGAAGACATTTGATGAATTGACACTGAGGGTGTTAATGATGGAGTTATGCCCGTCAAAATTTTGCATGAAGGCACCTTCCGGGCACTTCCACTGCTTGATACTTCCCGTACTCCCTGTTGCAAAAGTGAACTCTTCTGGGTGGAGAGCGAGCGCGCGAATGCCTTTCTTGTGATGCGTAAGAACACCCATGGCCTTCCCTGCTGCCAGGTCCCACATGCGGACGGTTGAGTCTAAGGATGTGCTGATGATCTGTGGATCAGCTTCCTGACAACTGACGTCAGAAATAGTGCCCGTGTGGCCGGAAAGGACGATAACATTGCTTCGTGTGCGCATATCCCATACTCGAGCCACGCCATCCCTACCTCCCGTTACCAAGACGTCAAGAGTCGGATGAAGTGCCAATGTGTAGACTCCACTAAGGTGACCGTGATAGTGACGAATCACTTTGTTTGTTTCCAAGTCCCAGCACTTGACCATCTTATCTTCGCCGCAAGAGAATAGATAAGGATGGCGTGACGATACTGCAAGCCCACGGACGGTTGATATGTGACCAGTCAATGTAAGCCTAAGTGATCCGGTAGCCAGATCCCATATCTTGATTGTCCTATCCCCAGCACCACTCGCAAACCACTTGTTTCCAGGTTCCACGGCGAGTGCTCTTACCCACCCCAGGTGACCCGATATGACGCGCATGAGTTTCCAAGGAGCGTGCCACGAGGGCTTCACGGGGCGCAATGCCATTCCTTGAGAGAGTGTGAGGGTGGGAGTATATGTTTGATGTCCAGCAGAGGTGTTCCCATCGAACCTGGTAAGAGCATTCATGTATGATGCGGCGGGTGGTTGTCCTGCAGCAGTTTGGATCATATCACCATTGCTTCCCGGTGCCGTTAAGGTAGACCTCTTTCGGGATGATTGGGCAATTTTCACCCTATTCTGTATCGTCCCTGGCAAAAGATGTGTCTGGGAATATCCATTTTCAAATCGGCTGCCCGTTTGGGGACAATTGAAAGAATCCTCAACAGCCAATTCTGAATGCTTTCTTCCAAGTCTAGTATAAAGCTCGGCTGTTATAGATGAATTAATCGAGATCAGGCCAGCAAGCGGTCCTGTTATATTTGGAATTGACGCCGAGTCGCTGGATAATACGTCAGTCATATTGATAGTTGATATTGGTCCGTGGCAATTCAACCTTAAGTCGCGTCTGGGATAAAAAACACTATAATGATAAATACACTTATCTAGTTGAATCGCTATATTGCCGCTACTAGATATTACGTAATAAAAAGTCACTAGCTATAATCGTAAAATTTTGCTCTATATTTTAAGCTAGCTTACGTAATAATCTATTTTTTTAAAAAAAGGGTAATTAGAAACCGATTACTAATTACTTTCTTCGATTATTATAATTAGTAATTAAAAGTAATTACTAATTACTTCTTTAGTAATTAGTTAAAAAGTAATTAATAAAGAAAGTAATTAGTAATCGATTATTATAATCAGTAATCAGTAATCAAAAATTACAACTCTGGCTAGAGAAGCCCTACTTTAGATCCTACGAGAGCTTCGTTTAGCTTACTCTCGGTATCTAATTAATAAAAGTCTATCGGTACCCTAAGCTACTATTTACAGCGCGTTGGCGTCAATAAATAAGGTATTTTATATATTAAAGGGTCGTATTTTACTTATAAAGCTATCTATTCGGGCACCCCTATAGATTTATCCGGGTATCTATATAAGTCGTAATATAAATATATATATTAGTTTAATATTCCTATAATAGTTAGCGTATAGAATTAAACTCTCCGATATTCCGATATTATAATAGATATAATAAGGGGGAATAAATAAACGTATAGATTACCGTATTAGCTACTAGAGGCTATTTTAAAGCCTAGAGATAAGTAATCGTAAAATATCTACGAGCGTAAAGAAGTTATCTACGTACGCTAAGAAGTAATCTTATAGCGGTATTTATTTAAGATCTAGCGAAGAAGAAGAAGCTATCTAGCCTCTACTACGGCCTCTACTACGGCCTCTACTACGGCTATAGCTATAGCTATAGCTACGGCTAAGGTTAGCTATTAAATCTAGGGTCTCGATTACGAATAGTATCTTAAAAGCGCTTAATAATCGCCGTATTAATAGTAATAACTACTAGCTAATAGTAAGTAGGCGGCGATTATTAGGTATAAGTATACTAATCGCGTATAAAATTAGTAGTAAAAGCGAAGATAAAGCGATTCTAGGTTAACTACTATTAATACTATATCTAGAAGTAGTACTAGAAGAAGTACTAGAAGTACGGCTATAGCTTCTATAGCTATAGCTTCGGCTTCTATAACTACGGCTTTAGTTTCTATAGCTACGATTACTAGTATCCGCGTACTAGATACTAGTACGCGTATAAATAACTATAAATAAGTATTACCGAGGTATATCTAGCCTTTCGTTTCGTAGCCTTCTAGACTTCTATATAACTAGTAGATCGAGTATATTTAAGTATAAATTATAGATATTCTATAAATATACTAAAAATTAGTAGATATCTAGAAAAAAGAAGAGTAATTTAATAAAATACCTCGGCGATAGCTAAATACTAGTACGTATAGATATCTATAATAGAGAGGTACGCCTTATTAGTAATCTTCTTATATAAAGTATAGCTATAAAGTAAGCTAAACTATACCGTAAAGAAGCCTAAATAAGCTATAATATCGCCTTCTTCGGCTTCTTTATAAACTACTATATAATACTATAGTAGAAGGAGATCTAGGGCGTATTTCGAGATACGGTATAGTAAGTTATTTAACTAAAACTTACCTAGAAATTTACGCTTAATCGTAATAGCTTTACGCGTACGCCGCTCGTTATTACGATTAATTATAGTTTTAGTATATAGAATAGTCGTTTAAAAAGTACTTAATATAGTAATTTAAGAGCTAGGTATAAAGCTTTTTAATAAGAAATAAGTCTATTTAGCTATATTACTAGTAATATTACTAAAGTTAAGATAACTACTAGTATAGTAAAGCGCTTATCGCGTACGAGTCGGTAGTAGTTAGGCCTAGATATAGGCGAGAATAACCTCCTATTCGGCGAAGAGAGTAATTAAATAGTACTAGTTATTAAAGAAGTAAATCTTATTTCGTATATAGATTATATATCTCTAAGTACGTAAAAATCTAGCTAATATAATCTCGATATCCGCTAATATCTTAATATTATATCCTTTAAAGTACTAGCGAGGAACTTAGTATACTAGGTTATAGTTTTCTACTATTTTTAGTAATTTATTAGCTTTATTATAACCTCTTTCGCTATACTACTACTTATAGACTTTTTTTATAAGGTTTAAATTAATATAGAATACGTAAAGTTAGCGCTAAAAGGCCGGAAAAATAGTCTTAAGTACGGCTTAAAGTATAGTATCGTTATTAGTAATAATTACGGAAGATAACTAGATAGCGAGAGAATCTATAAGATCGCGTAAATAGTATAGAAGCTATTCGTAGCCCTCTTCGCGCTAGTTATCTATTAACCTAAAACCGATTAGAAAGAAGCTATTTAATTTAGTAATACTAGTAATTTCGAATAATAGTAAATTAAAACGGTTAGTAGTATATATATTATCGATTACTAAGACCTATAGTATTTAATACTATTACTATTCGGTTATCGAGAGATACTAGAATACACTAAGAAATTACCGCTAATTACTAGCTACTATAAAGCGCGTATAATACTAGATATTATTCTCTTTAAGATAGCCGATTAGCGCTTAAGTCGGCGTATAGCCGGTAAGTTCTAATCGCCGTATACGCTAGTACTCGTTAGCGATATCTTACGCTATAGGTTTCGTAGTAGAAATTACGATATTATAGTAGATAATCGTATATATTATACGTACGCGAATAGTAGTATCGAAAAATAATTCTTTAATTTTATCTCGTATAGTTATAATAAAGTAGTAGTATATTAGATATATAGAAAGGTATAAAGACGTATTATAGTAGTAGGTATAATTATTTTTATATTAAGTCTATTTCTAAGCCGTAGCTTTTAACTTATAGGTAATTAACTTAAACTAGTAATTATACTTATAAGTTACCGAAGTACGCCTCTAGTATAACTCTATTAGCTATAAAGTATTACGATTATATATAATACTATATTTATAATATCTAATTATACGCTTATTATACGCTTACCGGCGAGTAATTATATAACTATAATCGTAGCCTAAAATATTAATATCGGCTTAAAAGTCTTCGATCGAGTTAAAGAAGCGTATTCTTAGTAAACCGAGGTTATTATTAAAGATAGTAGATATCGTAATATCGTAATATTAATCGTAATTAATTAACGAGATAATCTAGCGATAACTTTAATTAATTAAACGTATTATAACGGTATAGAGGTAGTATTAATAGTAAGTTATAGATACGTAGTCGAAGAGTTATTAATATACTATTAAATATTCGATATAAATATATATTTATACGTAAGATATAATTAAATACTACTAATTTAGTATAGCTACTACTATAAATAAAGTAGTGAATTATTATATGGATACCCGGATATATCTATAGGGGTACCCGAATAGATAGCTTCTTTACTTATAGATAGGAATCTTTTCCTTTTTTCTATATCCCTATTCCTTCTTCTTAAAAGTATAATAGGTCTTAAGAAAAGTAAAAACGGGTTTTATTTAGATAAGAAGATAGTATAAAAGGATAAAAATATTAATAAAAATAGTGTCTTTCGAATTAGTAAAAAATACTAATTCTAATAGTATTCTTTTTATATTAATTAGGAAGGGGTAATAAACGGAAAGTATTTCGCCGGTAGATAGAAATACAAATAAATTTTATTTCCGGCTTTTTCGTGTTTATTTTTTACCGAGACGCGTCGAAAGTATGTTTGTTTTTGGCGGAAAAATCGCGAGAATCTAGTAGGAAAAAGTTAATATAAATTAATTAAGTTTTAAAGGTATAGTAATACGGCGAAGATATAAAGATTTATCGTATAGGATTTTTCTTCCAACTATTAATTTATTAATAGTATAGTCTTTATAATAGGGATAGGGAAGAAGATAATTTCTTATAGTAGGAATCTATATATAAAGAGATTAATAATTATATTGAGTTCCCTATTTTAGGTAGGATAGATATCTTCTTTTATAGATTATTAAGACCTATCTAGACCTACTTACTAATTAATATAGTTTATTTTATCCGTAATTAAGGGATCTATTTTATAATGAGCTGGCGTTTAATAGCTATTTATAAGTTATTAACACCTAGCTGCATTTAGGGTTACTAGTATTTTATGAATACCGATAGTAAATAAAATAGTTTATATAAAGTATTAATACTATTACGTAAAGTAAGAAGCCGAGGATAATTATATTATAATTAAGTTTATATTTAATACGAAATAAGTTATAGATAAATTAATAAAGTATTTAAGCCCAGAAGCGTTTAAAATAATCTAGTAGTATCTAAAAATAGAAATAGTAATTCTAACCCTATTAGTACTAGATAATTAAAAACCGTTCCGGATTATATTTAAGTAAATTAATTATATAGTTAACTAATAGTTTAATTTAAAAAGAAGTATAATAACCTAGTTTAAAGAGACCGGTTATAAATAATTTTAAATAAGGTTGAACCCTATTAGGCTATAGCTAGCGGCTAGTAACGATATCTAGATATACTTATCCACCTTCTAAAAAGGGGTTTCTTATACTTTAAAGCTAAAAACTCTTCTTTATAGATTTTATATAATTAAAATAGCCTTATAAGGAGATATATTAATTAAAAATCGTTTTAGAATACGTAAAAATAGTAGTAATTATATATTTAAAAGAGGTATTTATCCGTTCTAAGTTATATCTAACTATATTCGACTTTAATTACGCCCGATTAGACCAGTTCTAGGCTAATCTACGCCGATCTCTCCCCGTATAAACTAGTTCCGACCCCTTCTAGACCTACAAATTAACATATAATTCTAATTAAGCCTAATTAAAGTTAAATAAAATTATATAAAATTAGAATATATAGAAATTTATTTATATACTATAATTATGGCTATTTTTAGGCGGTTTTAATAAATTTTTAATTAATATATCTCCTAATCGGTTATTGAGCTTTAAAGATAGAGTATAACGGTCTACGTAAGAGGTGAACCTTTTTACGTAGAATGAGATTATATTTTAAACTAAAGAGAAAAGAAGGAAGAAGAAGTTTCTACGAGAGGCGTAAGGTTCTTTTATATATAGTAAAAGGCCTTTAAAAAGCCCGGAGAAGTCCGTATAGTTCTATAAGCCTAGACCTAAGTCTAAGTTTAATAGAAGAGGCTAATTCGCTACTATTAGAAGATAGTAAAAAGTCTCGGGTTTTCGGATTTACTACTATCGAAAGATTCGCCACTATCGGAAGATTTACTACCGGAATTTACTAGATTTAGCGAGGGCGTGGCCGAGGCTTTTAGAAGGGTCTTAACCCTTTATATTAGCCCCTCTCTCCCCCCCTTTTCTAGGGTTTCGTAGCCTACGGGACTTTTAAAAGACTAGATTCGTAGACTTCTAGAGCTTCGGTATCTAGGAAGTCTTCTAGGGGTTCTTTAGTAGGTTCTATATAACTTTTCTACTTAACTAGAATACTAAAGCGGCCGTTTCTAGATTAGTAGTACCGTAAGATCTTTTCTATAACCTACTCCCCTTCGATATAGTTATTAGAGGCTTCTAATAGTTAGATAGGGGGTAGTTCCGGGTAGGCTATATCTTAAGATAGAAGTAGGTCTTCGGAAACTCGATATAGAAGATCTATATAGAAAACGGGGTAAATTCCGGGGGGGGTATTTAGTTAGATAGCGTAAGATCCTACTAGACCTATAACCCTATACGGTAAGGTTATCTAATCTAGTTTCTTCGAGAGTTTAGTAGTTCTAATATTCTTTAAATATAGTAGAACTCTATCCCTTACTTTATAGGATTCCGAGGCCTATTATAACCGGTTCGCGTATTTCTTTTAGATTTCTTATATATCTACTATCGCTATTACTACTAAATCGTAGTAATCTCTTAATTTCTTAACCTATTTACGCCCTTTTTTAGCCGGAGAGATAGTAGATCTAGTAGAAGACCTTATATTAGGTTATAGGGTCTCGAAGTAGTATCTATAACTTAAGAAGAATAGGGAAAATCTAGTAGATATAGATTTTCGGTTATTAAAAGCGAGTATCGTACTAGGTAGTAATATATCCTAGTTATTTTAATTAAAAGAATAGAATATCTATAAGTAAACCTCTAGTTCTATATTTAAATATTCCGTAGATCCGTCGGTCTAAGGATAAAAAGCTATAAATAAACGCCTCTAAATTCCTAGAGACTAGTAGACTTTTTTCTAGAATAAACCGGTAAATTAGGGATTTCTATTAGAAATTATAGCGTAGGGGAGTCCGTAATATACGTAGATATACTATAGGAAAGCGTAGGTAATATCCGGGGTTTTTATTATTTTTATAAGTATAAATATAAGGCTTTTCGTAAATCTATCCGTAATTACTAGTATAGTAGACCTATTAGGTATTTCGGGAATATCTACTATAAAATCTATAAATAGTTCTTACTAGGATCGTTCCGGAATAAGTAGGGGTTTTAGAAGACCTTTTTCTAATCTCTTTAGACTTTATTTTACGAGTAGATCTAGTAGTTCTATATAAAATAGCGTATATTAGAGGATAGACCCGGCTACGTATAGTACTTAGAAACTAGATCTCTTATAACTTCTCTACTAGGGTAGCTAGTAGTAGGGGAGTCGTAGATTCGTTAAATAATCTTAGTTTTAAAAAGCTTAAAGAAAGGTATCTAGATTTAGTCTTTCTATATTAAATAGTTCTCTATATCGATAGAATACTCGGATATAG
Source organism: Tympanopsis confertula (assembly GCA_026745395.1). Lineage (NCBI taxonomy): Eukaryota > Fungi > Ascomycota > Sordariomycetes > Coronophorales > Scortechiniaceae > Tympanopsis > Tympanopsis confertula. The sequence continues at coordinate 9,371 of JAOYNU010139732.1, read as the reverse complement.
ATACCGGTAAACCCTAATTAGTAGGGAACTACTAGTTACTCTCGTAGATAACTTACCGAATTTTCTAGTATTTAGGGTTTTTTTCTAGACCTTCTAACTATAAGTTAGATAGTTCTAAGTCTTCGAAAAAGGTCTTAAAAAGGTCGGCGAGTTCGGAGGCGGAAAAAAACTCGTTTTTAGGTCTAGAGTTACTATCGGATATTTATATAGTTTTAATTTTTATTTCTAATCCTTCTAAGGTATTAGAAAAATTAAAAAGTAATTAAAAAGTTCTATTAGATATCTTATTATCGGAGGTATCTTTTAGTAGATCTTAATTTCTTCTAGAGAGGGTATTAGAAGAGATTTATATAGTACCGGGCTAATAAATAAGTTTAAATTTAAATTCGGATAGTTCTTCTCCTTATTATATCTAGTATTTAGATAGATATTACTAGGTCTAGAAGTAGATTAGGTTCTAGTAATCTATATAGACTATAAAGTCTATACTTTTAAACTTAGAATACTACTTTCTAATATATAATATAATAAATAGAAGTTTTTTATTATATATAAGGTAATTAATTTTAATAAAGGATAACTTTCTCGAATAGTATTCTATAAGTTTTTAGAGAAGGTCTTCGGGGTTTTACTATATAAGTATACCTCTTAAAGTATATCCGGAGGTATCTACTTCTATAGCTATAGGCCTAGAAGGATCTTAGTTAGCTAAGGTCTCGGAATCGATAAAGGCTTTTTTAAAGTTATTAAAAGTATTCTAGTAGTCTATATTCTACTTAAAAAAGGTATCCTTTTTAATTAGATTTATAAAAAGTCTAGTAATATCTAAGAAGTTTTTAATAAAAACCCTATAGTAATTCGCGAATCCTAGGAAACTTTATATACTTTTAATAGTTTTCGGGGGTTTTTATTTTTAAATAACTTTTATCTTTTCGTAATTAGTTTTTATACCTACCCTAGACTCGATTATAAAGTTTAAATACTTAATTTCCGGGGTTTCGAAACTAGATTTAGAGAAATCTAATTATAAACTAGCCTCGGAGAGTTTTAAGATTACGGAATAGACTTTTTAATAGTAATCCTCTTTAAATCTATTAGAGTAGATAATAATATTATCTAAATAAGTAGAGTAGAAGATATCGAGATATTTACGAAGAATATCGTTTATATACTATTATAATAAGGTAGGGGTACCGGATAAACCGAAAAAGGTGATTAGTTATTCGAAAGACTTTAATCTAGTTCTAAAAGCTATTTTCTACTTATCTTTTTCGTATATCTAGAGATAATAAAAAGCCGATATAATATTAATTTTAGAAATCTACTTAGAACTAGTTATTTACTATAGAGTCTCTAAGATAAAAGGTATCGGATAAGTATCGTATTTCGATATAGTATTTATCTTTTAGTAGTCTATATAAAAGTATAAACTACCTCCGGGTTTTTTTACGAAGAGAACTAGAGTAATAGCTAATAAAAAAGAAGCCTTTATAAAGCCCTAATCTAGTAGTTTATATAAAGTCTTCTATAGAACTAGAAGATTTTCTTTAAATATTAAATATAAAAGTATTTTTAGAATAGTAGTATCCGGAAATAGGTTTATTTCGTAATCTAAATTAGGGCGAGAAAGTAGTAATTTTTTAGCTTTCTTTCTATCGAAAGCTTCGATAATAAGGAGTAATTAAGTAAAGCTTCGAGATAGGGGTTTTTTTCTTCTTTAATCGCGAGAGTTTTCTAAATATCCGTAAGGGAAACTAAGAAAATATATATAGGTAGTTTTTCTTTTAAAACCCTAATTAAAAAGGTTTTAAAACTAGTAGAAAAAACTTAAACGATTTCGGGGTCTATAGATACTAGTACTATAGATATCTTAAATTAAAAAGGTCTTTAGATAGTTATAGTATCGGTAGCGGGGTATTATGGACTAGCACGAGCGTAGTATAGTAGATAGTACTAGCTAGCTATATAAGGGATAAAAAGGGTCTTAGATAAAGCCTATAAGCTAGGGATATAGTCTAAGGGCGATAAAGGAGGAAGCTAGGAGGTATACGCCTATATAAGGATAGAAGGGGAACTTATTAGAAAAAGGGGATCTAGTTCTTTATAAAAGTTATACTACTATTATTATAATAGAAGTTTTAATTAACTATACTTTATCTATACTATATTTATATTTTATTTATAATATCTATACGTATTAGGATTATAATACCTTTATTCTTTAATTTATAGACCCTAATTATTAAAAAGCCTAATAAAATAACCTTTACTAATCTTATAGATTAATAGGCTTTAAGGACTAGAGATATCGTAAGAATACTATAAAAATACGCTTATAGCTATAAGCTATATATTCGATTATACTTTATATATAATAACCCGGTATTTAAATATATATTATATATAATAAATTAAAATAGTTATTACTCGTAGCTATTCGGTCGCTCTATAAAATAAAGAAGAAAGAGGATAATAAGTAGAATAAAATAAAAGTTCTCTTATCTAAGAAAAAACCGAATTAGTTATTATATTTTATAAACCTCTTCTTTTTTCTTTTCTCTTTTTAGATTTATTAGTACTCTTAAAAGAAGTAGTTAAGGAATAATATCGTAAATATATTATAATAATAATAGAAAAATACTAATATTAACTAAGTAATAGTATTATAATTTTTAATTTATTTATTTAACTTAAGATCTAGAAAGAGGTAAATTAAAATACGTATATTATATAAATAGCCTAGAAAAAAGAGGATAAGCCCTAAGTATTTAGTAAGACTTATACGATAATTCTATAGATAAGTTTACTTATTAAATTTAAAAAGAATTTAAAAAAGAATAAGAATACCTTCTTATAGTAGTTATACTACGCTATTAGTTTATATAAAATTAAAAATAATATCGAGAAAGTAATATTAAAATAAACTAATTTTAGAAAATAAATTAGAACCTATTAGACTATATATATTACTAGAACCTATAATAATTAGATATATAGGGTTACTTAGAACGATTTCTTAGGGTTTTTAAACTCGGAACTAATTTTATTTTACTTATATAGTAGAGATATTATAGTAGTATTAATAGACTAAAGGTAATAAGAATATAAACTATTAATTACTTTAATTTATAATATCTTAAAGATTAAAGCCGAAATCTTATAAAAACTCCCCGAACCCTTCTAGGTATTTATTATTTATTATACTACTAATAAAAAAAGTAAGAAGATTATTATCCCTAGGGCTAGTTCTACTCCCCCTACTTTTTAAGAGTTAAAAAGCTTTATTTTAGCTAAGGAAAAACCCCTATAGTAGACCTATTACTTAAGGGAAAAAAGGTATAAGAATAATTATAATAGGGATTTAAAGTATAGAAGTACTAAGAGACCTTACGATATACTAGAGGGCCTATTTATAAACTTCTTAAAAGCTTAGAAAGATAATATAATTAATAAGTAACCTTATTTTAATTATACTATAAATATACCTTAAAAGTATAAAGTAAAGAGAGATTCTTTTATATTTAAATACTATAAGTATAAGCTTATAAGCTATACGAGATTTTAGTATATAGCCTTAAACTATACCTAGTATAGTAGAGGGTTTTATACGACTAAAAACTATAACCTACCCCTTCTTCTAGCTAAAATAACTATATAGGAAAAGTTAAATAGTAATAGAATACTAATAGCTAGAACTAGACTTTAGGATAAAACCTAATAACTTATCCTTACGAAAAAAAGACTTATTATACCTATTATTATAAAAGTAAGATATCGGTAAGAAGATATAAGTACTCTTCTAGATATAAGGGCTAAATTATAAACTATAATCGATAAAACCTAATAGAAGAAGAGAAGTAGGGCTATACTTATACCTATAGGAGATATAATTAATACCCTAATAGCCTAGGGAAATATAAAAATAAGAAGAAAAGTAACTACTATTATAAAAATTATAAATTTAGAAAGGAAAACCTAGATTTTTAATTACGATACGATTATTATAAAGATCTATAATCCTAAGTACTAGATAATAATAGGGCTAGATTAGTTAATAAAAATAGACCTTAATATCTACTTCTTAATAAGTTAGAAGTATTATCGCCTTTTAAAAGAAGGATAGGATAGTATTAAATTAATCTCTACTTTAGAGGAGATACGATATACTAAGAATACTATAATAGCTTATATATACTTATAATATATAGGGTTACCCCTAAAAAAGCCTCTTATTACTACCCCTATATAAAGGTAAGACTTTTTAAATATAGTAGTATATTAAATAACTAGTATATTATTAGAGTATTCGTAAAATATAATAACTAAGTTCGCCTATATATTTAATTATAATAAAAATAAAAATACTATAGCTATACTATAAGAGTACCCTAGCTAATAGACTAATAAAGAAGAGAAGTTCCTAGATATAGAGGCTATAGATAGATTACCTTTACTAGGCGGAAAAACCTATACGATCGACTTAGAAGGCTTACCCCTTAAGTATACCCCTATTTACCTACTATATAAGAAAGGGTTAAAGACTTTTAAAGATTATATAGAATAAACTCTAGACTTAAAATAGATTTATAGAAGTAATAGTTCTCTAAAGGCTTTAGTTCTTTTTATACTAAAAAAGGGAAGTACCTTATAGCTCTATATAGATTACTATAAGTTTAATACTATTATAAAGAAAGATCGTATACTTCTTCTATTAATTAATAATATCCTCGAATACCTATCGAAGGCTAAGGTCTTCTCGAAGCTAGACCTTAAGAATACGTATTATAGGATATATATTCGCGAAGGCGATAAGTAGAAGATAGTATAGAGATATCGATACGGATACTTTAAATATATAATAATACTATTTAGGCTTATAAATACGCCTAATATATTCTAAAGTTATATAGAAAATATCCTAAAAGACTTTATAAATACCTATTATATCGTATATATAGACGATATAATTATCTATAATAATATACCGGAAGAATATATTAACTATATTAAAACGATTATTAAAGCTCTTCGAGATACTAGTCTCTATAGGAACCCTAAGAAGTATAAGTTCGAGATTAACGAAGTAAACTATTTTAATTAGGTTATAGGTATTAGGGGAATTAATATAAATCTTATAAGGGTTAAGGAGATATTTAATTAGCCTAAGCCTCGATTAGTATAAGATATTATATTATTTACTAGATTAATTAGTTATTATAAGCGGTTTATTAAGAATTATAGTAGAATTATAGTTCTTTTAAATAACCTAATATACTAGGATAATACCGTAACTATATATAAGAAGGCTTTTATAGCTTAGTAGAAGAAGATTTAAAGAAAACGGCTCTATATAAGACCCCTAGATATAAGGGATAAAGGCCGGTAAGTAGTAAAAGAACTAAAAAAGGCCTTTATAGAAGCTAGCGTAATAGCCTACTTCCGGCTTAAGTACCCTATCCGTATTAAGACCGACGCTTTAGACTTTATAATTAGAGCTATCCTTAGCTAGAAGTAGCCTATAGGGGTATAGGCCCTTATAGTTTTTATATCGAGGAAGCTTAAAAATACTAAATTCGTCAGGCCTTTTAGCGATTAGGGTACGTAAGTTAGAGAGTAAAGGCGTCGTAATCCTAGTATATAAACGTATTATAGATAAAGTATAGATACGGTATAGATCGTATATAGTTAATTAAAGCTTCTATTATAATAATAGTAGTATAACTTTTATAAGGAGCTAGATCCCTTTTTTTTTAATAGGTTCCCCTTCTATCCTTATATAGGCGCATACCCCCTAGCTACCTCCTTTATCCCCTTTTAAACTATATCCCTAGCTTATAGGCTTTATCTAAGACCTTTTTTATTTTTTATATAGCTAGCTAGTACTATTTATTATACTATACTCGTATTAGTCTATAATAGAGTACTTTTTCTACTAGTAGGTCGCTTTAATATACTTACCGTATATAGTAGTTATAATTTAATATTTATCTTTTTAAGAGGGTATTATTATAATATAATTTAAGTATAGTTAATATATTATATAACTCTCCTTTTTAAAGTAGAAAAATACTTCGTAAAGCTCGGGGTTAGTAATATATAATATATTTTTAATCTCTTCTAGGGGTTAGGGGCTAGTTTAATAAGTACTTTTTCTATTTTATATAAGTTTTTATAATAATAGTATAATTTCTTTATCTAAATCCTATAACTTTTTTCTATTTTATTTTCTTTTCTTCTTTTTTTATAAAATTTTCTTATTCTTCTTCTTCTTTTTTAGTACTAGTACTAGTACTAGTATTATTATATCTCGTTTAGTACTTATTCGTAAAACTATAAAAAAGGTAATATATAAGAAAAGCGAGGAAGAGGCTAAATAGAAAGAGGAGGAGAATAAGAAGAAAGAGGTAGCGGCTAGGCGTAAAGAGGATACTAAGAAGAAAAAGGCGAAAATAGCTAAAAACGCTATAACGATACTAGGAGAGTATAGTTCTATTAATACTACTACTAATAATACTTATAACTCGCTATATTATCTACTATTAATTTCTAAAAGTAATAATAATAATAATAATAATAATAGTATTATATTTATACCTCGGCGTAATATTAAGCGGTCGGCTTATATAATAACTATTCCTCCTCCGTATCTTCGACGCGAGATTATAGGCCTTATATAGTATACTTTTTACTAACTTTTTCTTATAATATCTCTCTTTACTAATATAGTATTTTAAGCTCTTTAAGAATATTCTACTATACGCCTAATACGTCTAAAAACTCGTAGACTAGGGTTATTAGACTAATACTACTAGATACTAGCGATATTTTATCCTTTTTAGTTATATATATCTTATTTTATCTATATACTTTAGATATACTACTAATATATATCTCCTAGTATACTTAACTAAGTATTTATACTACTAATATATAAATAGCTATAGCGGGTACTACTATAACTAGATATTTAGCCCCGAGATTACTAATACTTAAGATTAGTTCTATAATTACTACCGAGTTAATATAGATAAAAAATTCGCTATATATACCCTTCTCCCCCGTCTTAGTATACTAACTACGAGGACTATTATAAATACTACTAGGATCCGTAAAAGAGGCGGTAATAGTAATAATAATAACGATAATAATAGTAATAATAATAATAATTTCCGAGATTATCTCGAGGGTCTAAAAAGCTATATTACTAGGACTCTATTAGAGGTATTAGATAAGTATATAGAGCGTATTTATAGCTATCTTAACTATCTAATAGGTCTAATTAATAATAATAAAAGTAAAGGCGAGGATAAGAGTAAAAATAAAGTTAAAAGTAAAAATAAAGGTATTAGGGGTACCTCCGGGGCTCTAGGAGCCGGGGGCTATTCTTCTAGTATCTAATAAGTATAGCCTATTAGCCGATTATATAGTAAGTATAGCCGTATTATATAGTTCCTAATAATATATTATTTTATCGTATTATTCCTTCTTATATTATAGCGGTATTTTTATAGTACCTCTATAGACTTTTATTCTATAATTCGCGCTTTACTTCTTTTTTAAAATTTTTCTTTCTTTTTCCTTATACTCTTACTATATCCTTTTATTATTAAAGTATTTTTAGGGTTCCTAGGTATTTTCGTCTTTATTATATTCTAATTATTATACTCTATATAGCTTATTCTTTCTATTACTTTTATAATCTACGATAAAATCGACTTTATATATAGTTTCTCTATTAAAAGGGTTATCTAATAGTATCTCTAGGGTTTTATTAGGCTTATAGATATAAAATTTAAAGCTTTATATATTAAATACGCCGTAAATACGTATTAAAAGTAGAAAGTTTAGTTTAATAGTATTTCCGGATAACTTAATTAACTTAATTTAGTATAAGCCTATCTATTTAAATCCTAGTTTTCGATATAATTATAAGAGGTTAATATTTTTCGTATTTAATAGAACCTATTAGTTAACCTAGAAAGAGTAATCTTTTCGCTTCTTATTATATTATCGAGATATAAATACTTATACTTTTAGTAAAACTTCTCTTATAAGGTTTTTATTTTTTACTATTATCTCTACTCGGTTCTCCGCTTCTTTAGTATACTTATACGGTATTCCTATAGTATTATAAAGTATATATAGCTCGTACTTAAGTAGAAGCTTCGCTAGGGTTTATTTTATTACCGAATATTTAGATATATTATATATAGTTTAAACTAGTAGTAGCTAATTATCCTAGTTATCTTAATATTTCTAATAGTAACTTTTAAAGTACTATTCTAGGACCTAGTTTTATCTCTCTATTTACCTATTAGTTTAAAAGTAGAAGCTAATACTTAACTTTCTTTTAATAAGTAAGAGGTTATAAAAACTAGACTACTATTTACTTATAAATACCGAACCTCTATCCGATATTATTCCTATTAGTAGCCTATAAGATTAGAAGATCTTATCTAAAAATAACTATACTAGATCTATACTATAGATATACTTTAAATAAGGGATATACTTAATTTATTTTATAAATCTATTTATAACTACTAAAATCGAATTATAGTACCTACCTCTCTTAGAGGATATTAGGGGTAAATCTATAATAAAATTAATAGTAATCTCTTACTATAGGCTTTAAAGAATAGGTAAAGGTTTAAATAAACTATATAACTTCTTTAATAAGGGCTTAGATACCTAATATATACCGTAAGTATATACCTACTACTTAGTATCCTTATTAATACTAGGCTAGAAAAATATACTTTTAATACGAGCTACTATCTTAGATATACCCTAGTACCTAGTATATAAGTTATTATAGTATAAGTATAATACTTTAACCTTTAAACTATTTAGGGTATATACTTTACTATTCCGATAGAGTAGACCGTACTCTTTAAGCTAAATAGTCGATTTAGCTCTCCTAGATACGTTTTTAATATAAGATATCTAGGACTATCTCTATTTAGTAATAAAAGTATCCCTTTAATACGCCTCGTAGAATATATTTTTAAATATAGTATTTTTAATAAAATCTAATTATAGATTTAGGTTAAGGAGTATAACGCGTACTACTTTAATATTCTCCTCGAGGGTAAAATTAGTTATTTCCTCCTTATCGATAATAGAGGATACTATAGATTATCTTCCCTAGTAGTAGGAAAACCTAAAGCGTATACTTAGATTACTATACTATTACCTAGATATCCTATTACTAGCCTCGAGGGTCCCGTCTCCTTAAACTAGATATAAAAGTATTAACTTAGAAAGCTTATAATATATTACTAGAATACTAGTTTTAATTTAAAAGGAGTATCCCGTAATAGGGTAATACTTAATAAAACTATTTAGTATTACTACTATATATTTAATAT
>JAOYNU010139621.1:0-23387 GCA_026745395.1 Tympanopsis confertula | reverse complement strand
CCATGCATGTCGCATTTCAACGGCTTGTTTTCCCCATTGATGACCACGTCAGATCAGGGCAATTGTTCATTAAGCTGCAGTCTATATCGAGGATATGATTCCATTCAACGAGACAATTCTTCAAACCCAGGAAAAGCGGTTTCATTTGGGAATTCAGCGGATTATCTTATGTCTATACAACACGATTGGGCTATTTACAGTCAACCGAAAACAGGCAATGCTGAATCTTCAGTTCAAGCATCTACAAATATCGCTCCAGCAGGATCCGCACGGAGGGCCACCCGTGCCGATGATAGAACTCGAGCCCCAGTTTGTGAAGAGCGTCCTGGGCATGTCGAAGCTGTAGGTGTGCCCCCCTCCCAACCCCAATGCCATGAATGTACCTGCTCTGCAGCCCATTCGCTACAACAAGACAAAATGGCTAATACTTAGTAGCAACACGTTCGCGCTACCTGAAATCATCTATGGTGTATCGCTTGTCTTCAGCCCGCATGTCCTGCTCTTCAGTATATTGTTTTTCGTTCATGCATTTGAAGCGCCTCACTTGACCTCGATGGAAGATCTACGGAAACTGCTTGTCGAGGGTGGCGGACAGGAAATGCTGCTTCCCTTGAAGAAAGAGATGGATAATTACTATGTCTTCCGAAGGTCGATGTGATCTGTGATCAGCCCCGCATCTTGTGGGAGACGCCCATGCATGTAAGCACTCTCGACGCTCAACTCAGGACATCCAGTGAAATTCACGGCTTCCTAAATCATTTCTTTTCTCAACAATTCCGATACGGAGGAGGTGACTTGCTTGACAAAGGTGGTGAGTGGACTGAAAATTTCCAAGGGGGTTGATTTCTCTAAATGGGCTGGCTAAATCCTTTGTTTAGGTTTCGTCAGTGAAGCTCAGCGAAATGTGATCATGGCCCACGCCACTAGCAGAACGTTCATCAAACATTATCGACCCCGTCGGCATACTGGCTTACAAGAGGTCATGTGCGGCCTCAATCCTGATGAAGAGTTTTCAAAGGCTGTGACCCGGATGAGCCGTTGGATTGATCGGCGGCGACCACGATATTTGAGTGATGCTGACCGGGAATCGGTGGAGAAAGACCCAGAAATGCAATCGGCCATGCGCTGGCAATTCGATTTAGACACCCAATGCGTTGAGCGCTCTCATGAGCCAGCATTGCGGGCGATGCTGGTGGACCAGAAGCGTCAAGTCCACAACCTGCGCCGGCGTCTGCAAGAAAAACGGCGGAACGAAATCCGCCTTGATTTTAGTCGGAAACAGGCTGTAATTGACATTGAAAGACAACTCACCGGTGGGGCTGTCAGTGATGAGCCGGCGCGCGAGGTACTACGGAAGGAGTTTGCAATGCCATCGGAGCAGATCCTTCTCGTGGAGACGTTCTTTACCTGGCCCACCACCGACTCATTAGAAGACGAGTGGACACGGCGCAATAGAGCTGTTGCGGCTGGAATAGAATATTGCGGCTTCCAGGAGGGTGGGCCCCTTCGCGGACGACGGAAGCGCTCTGCGCCGTCTGTAAGCGAGGATGTCGTTCCATCCCCGCCAGCTCGGAAGATAAAGACCGATATGCCCCCGACTATGTCAGGAGAGAAGAGGCTAACCTCTGACGGGAGAATTATCCCAAGTGTAGAAGAAACTCTCGCATGCTTCCAATGCCCCAAGGCATATTCTGACTACAATGGCGTGAAGAGGCATTTCCGGGATTCACATTTGACGGACCGGAGATGTAATTTTTGTGCTTTGTCCGTCCTACACGAGATGCATCTGCGGAGGCATGCTCATGACTTTCATGACCTTCGAACATGAGCGCCAGATTCTACTATTCTGGTCTCCGAGACCCTGGGGCGAATTCTTTGTTTCTTTGTGTCACATGTGGCGGAGCCATGGTTAGTTTGATAGCGATTTCATTAAAGTGTATCTTCTTTTCGCGGTTGTTTATTGTCATGGAAATAGATTCTTTGCTAGACTTTCTGACCGCAGAATGAATTTAGGTGTTCAATTGATGGATGGTCTAGAAAATACCTGCAACGTACTAGGTAGCATGCGGCTGATAAATGGCATTGGGGGAGTAAGTCGATCTACCAAGTCACACTGTTTTTCTACGAGGACGGTGTCTCGTTCACCGGAGCTTCTGTGTCCAGACCGACTGCAAGATGAGGAAATGACAGCTGTTGATCCAGAACCAGAGAGTGATGAGGAAGATTTGCTGCCACCCTCAGTTACTCATTTGATAGAGAGATCTCAAAAGAGATCGTCCTGACGGATGACAGTGCCTTCTAGCCGACTTCAAGGCTGTGAGCTGTATTAGTGATCTCCTGGCCAAATACTGCAATTCCTCCCACTGGGCTTTCTTAGGCCAGCGAGCCTCCTTTGTCCAGCGGGCCTTTCTTGTCCAGGCGGCCTCTTCCATCCAGCGCACTCCCAACGACGCGACTTGCATCGGTATCCTCGACATGATCACTTTCATCTATGTCACTGATAGTTGCATCCTCATCTTCACCTTCCTCGCTTGCCTCACTTTCTTCAAGATTCTTCTAGTCCTCTGCTTCCGCCATTCTGCGATCCTGCAGACTCGATTACTGGCTCTCTAGAGTTAACTTCTCAGAGCGCATCTACAGCATCAAGTCTTGTATCGTACTTTCATTCAGAGATCCCCGCCGATAATGACATATATCTCGAGCACTATTGAACAGCCTTTCAACTCCAGCACCAGTGGCTGCAACTGAGAGCAAATCACGAGCTAGCCGCGAAAAAACGGGAAATTTTCTCTCATTCTCTCTCCAATATACACGCGGTGGCACCGAGGAGATTGCTGACAACATTAGTCTTCCTCCAGATTAACTAGGTCAATTGTGCTTACACTCGTGAAGATAGCGATCAACCTCGTCATATCCGACTCCTTCGCTTGTTGCCCCTACATGTGATGGTTCAAGAAGTCGTTCCAGCTCCGAGACTTGTACTAACGGACGCTGCACGGCACGGAATAGCATTTCTGGGGGTTTCTGCTGATACTGCGCGAAGGATGATAGCAGGTATTCAAAATATCTCTTTGATGTCTCGCCAATGCATTGCGAATATTCCGCATCGTCGAAAGCACAGAGCTTATGTTGAGGCGCAAGTAAAGCCGCCGCACCGGAGAGAAATCCGTGGTCACAATAAGTCTTCTCATAGTAATCCTTCAGCTTCTGCTTTGCCACGAGCATGGCGCTGTACATCTATTTTTTCCAGGGCGTCATTTTCTTTCTTAGCTTCCGGTTCGAGCGTTCGACGTGTTCGAGAAGTTTCCTGTACACAAGAAAGACGCTATGGATAGTCACATCTTTGCTCTTCATTAAAGCCATGGTAAATTGAAAAAACGGCTTTGTTAGATCAACCAGATAGTCAATCTGGCGCCACTCAATTTCTGTGATTTTGAATTGACTAGATTCGTGGTCTTGGCAGTATTTATCAATGGTGCTTCTGAGTCGGCGCGCCCTTCGAAGCATCAAAAAGGTGGAGTTCCAGTGGGTCTGTGCATCGTGGATGTGGAAAAGCCGGGTCCCACCTGAGTGCGAACACAGAAATACATCTCGTCGCTGCGGGCTTGCATTCACAAAGACAGCAAATGAACGGATCTACGGAAAGGAGGGAAACTTCAGGAACAATATATTCCCGTGATCTTTTGCTGGGTCGAACATACCTTTGCGATAGTATGTGCTACATCGCCATGCTTTAGGGATACTGTTAAGCAGACAGCTTGAGGGTCAGACCAGGATCTTTTGATTTCTTTGTTCTCTGGAGCGGCTCTTATATGACTCAGTAATTGCTTCAGGCAAAGCTGAATGACATGAGCCATACATGGCACGCGTACAATAGAGTCTCTCGTGCTGATGGCGCCACTTGACAAGAGTGACTCCTTCAAGGCCCGGATGAGAGTATCGTTATTTGTTGTATTGTCTGTGGTCACACTGAAAATACGATCCAGAAGTTTCCTATCCTTGAGTAACTGAAGAACTGCCTGTTGACTTTTTTGACATAGAAACATTATGGGCTCTCAGTATTCCACCGGGGATAACGTTTAGCGGCGAAAATATTTAGCAGCGAAAATATTTGCATTCTGGAAAAATCCCTAGCGAGTAAAGTTTTCCGGCTAGAAGATTACGCTAGAAGTAATTTTATTAGAACATAATATTTCACACTTAGAATATGAAGCCAATCGTGGGCGCTTGAAATGCCAAACACTATCTATGAATGGTATCCGCTGACAGCTTTAGAACATTCTCGGAACCACTAGTATTGCATATTCAATATTATGGCTTCGAAAACTCTAACATATCATGGTATGTTCGCCCCCAATGCTCTAGACAAGGTAACTAACTTCAGAAGACTGGATTACTGCCGACACATTCTGGACTACATTTCGAACATGGAGCCTCTCTAAGGAACTCAAAGAAGAGGGAAGACTTTGGATGACGGTCTTGACGAAAGGGAAGTGGGGAAACTCAAGCCAGGCGAGTGTATCTTCAAGTGGCCAGGACATCATTCTACTCTTTCAAAAATATCCAAACACTATATCATTAGCTGAACAAACGTGCTCGAGGGCGGCACCACGCTTCGAGGGCGGCACCATGCTTCGAGGGCGGCACCATGCTTCGAGGGCGGCACCATGCTTCGAGGGCGGCACCATGCTTCGAGGGCGAAGAAACATGCTTTTAAAGCCAATATAATATTGTGAGCCTAGAATATTAAAGCCAATCAAATTCTGTGCCCATATTTGACAGAGATATCAAGCGAAGAATTTCCAACCAATCAAAATTGGCATTTACGGCCATTAACTGCGGGGCACGTTTTGGACCCCCCTCCTGTTTCAGTCACAAAGCTGTTTCAGTTCGCGCCGAAACTAGTGGGTTTGGTACGATGATTCTTAAGTTGGCCAGCGAACCGCCCACGAGGGAAGTAGGTGTCCTTACCCTGTTGAAACCAACAGCTATACGCTAGTTAACAAACTAGCGGTTGCTGTCCTGTTTCAAGCCCAAGCCGTTTCGGTCTTTGCGCTAAGATGGCACTCTGTTATTTTATGCATTCTCGGTGCTCATGGTTTTAAAATGCGTTTCTGCGCTTTTGCACACTGCGTTTGAATCGTGCTACAAAGCAATGCTCTTTAAATGGACAGAGATATCCTCGCTAAGGGCAACTTCGAAATGAAAAGCATGGCGAATACGATAGTATCTCTAAGATCATCCACTAAGAGGTTCTCAAAAACCAAATCAATCCTTCAAAAGCGATGTCGGCGTAAGAAACATTTAATGAAAAAGGCCGCAGAATACAGCGTAAAATGCGACGCAGACGTGTGCTTAGGGATCCGTCTTCGAGACAACGGTCAAGTCCATATACTGTCAGCAGATTCTTCGGGCTTTTGGGCTTTCATTGCTCAGCAGCTAGTAAGTCTGGATTGAGACGTGATTGAATCAAGCTGACATACAAGGACTCCCACTATCCACCACCAAGGATTTTCACAGATCAGCATCTTGAAAATGCAAGGGGGAGCTCCTCGTCTTGTGAATCATAGGGTAGGGATGGGGCTATCAATAATGTGTCTCTATTCGGATGTTCTTTGGCTTGATTCTGGCCTTTTGAAAAGAGAGGGACTGGCAGTTTGACTACATATGAAATCTTCTATGAAATGCAGGGGCCTAAAAGTATGGCAAAAGAAAAGGCCACAGGCGCGATAACTCGGTGGGTAATAGACCGTCCGACCCTGTGCCTTTAAATGTACATTCCCATGACAGAGCTCTGGTTACAAAACTCAGTGGAAAATTTCTCGTTCGACTCAGCAGCCCGCTCGACGTATTCCAAGCTGACTTGACTTTTATCCACCTCTGCGAGGGCTTCTACGATAGCCGTGATGTTATTGATCTGATTCAGGATAGTCAGTCAGGACTAGGCGCTAGATGACCATTGAGATCTTTGGACGCTAAGAGCTGTAATTCATCCTCTTGAACGACATTAGGTCCTTGAAAACCATGTTCGTGTTAATCTCTTTGCGAGCCTGTACAGTATCAGTAGGAGCTACTGCGTTTGCTATCTTCCCAGAACCTAAGGGAACTCATGTTAAGCCTATATTTTTCCAGTATCCGTGCCGATGAACTCCTTCGATATGCCATAGAAATAGCTAGGTCTCACGCTCTTCTAGAAGAGACACTTTCTTCGTAAAGGTAGCAAGTTAAATTAATTACTACTAATGCCATTTGCCAGCCGCATGTTTCCTAGTGCGTTGCAGCTATCTTCTAAACCATTCGTCCTTTAGACACCTTATTCCATTCTGCTCAAAATACACGTGTTCCAATAAATATAAATAATCACGAAAAAGAATTTAAAAGTTGGTACAAGTATTAGAATCCAAACTTCATGTTTGAAGGCCATGGAATTCATTAGCATGCCTCCGCAAGTGCATCTCATGTAGGACGGACAGATCGCAGAAACTACATCGCCGGTCCGTCAGATGTGAATCCCGAAAGTGCCGCTTCACTCCATTATAGTCGGCATATGCCTTGGGGCATTGAAAGCAAGCGCGACTGTCCTGCACATTCGGAATCAGTCTTCCATCAGGAGTATATCTCTTCTCTCTAGTCATAGTCGGCGACTACCCCATCGACCGCCTCCTTTGTTCTGCGGGATATTTAAATCTACCCATCAAATCTCCAATCGGTACATCGGTACCTGATTGAGACTGGTTATTTGAATGGGACACATCATCGTAAAGCAAAGCCTTGACCTATAAAAACATTGCCAGATGTCGGTTTTTCTAGCGTTCTCCAACAAGTGGCCTTCGTAGGCCGGTCACCGGAAGGTAGCTAATTTACCTACTCATAAATCCCCTTTATGACGATGAATCCAAGTATTCAGACAGGGCAGGTACGTCTCTTTACTCTTAGAAGTTTATTGGCGAGTGGTTGCGTGACGTCTAATCACCAAAGCTTATAGTACCAGAGGTGTGTACCGTAAAACGGACGAAGAATGAGGAGTGTAAGTCTATTCTTTCTCTACATCAAATGAAGAGCTGCTGACCACCAGCGTCACTGAATGGCTTACTCAGCGAGTCATACAATCATATAGTTATCGCTGAAAGCGATTACTTATACTGGATACCAGAAAATGGGTCTCCTTGATGTAATCGAGATAGTGGCCTTGCCACAGTAACTATTGAGGATGTGGGCAATATGCTCGTTCATTAGCCAAGTAGCCAGTTTATATCATCAAAAACCATCGGTTCGACCCGCATTCCAGATTCCAAAAAAAGAAAAGGACTCAGAACGTCAACATCCAAAGGCCGAACCGCTTGGCTTATCTTATGCCTGAGGCATAAATTTTCATGCCAAGGCGGTGAGTAAGGTGTAAGGTGTTTTTTACTGGTAAACACTGGAGCGTTCTCCTCTACGACAACAAATCTAAACCATGTCGACTTCGATTTGCTTCATTTAAGTATCTGTGAATACTGATACCAGTAAGCGATGGAGGAAACTATTGCAGAACTACGACGTCAGCTGGAAGCCGAGAGGCAGGCGCGAGAAGAGGCAGAGCGTTTGCAGGGTGAAGCAGAACGTCGACTCCAACCCAACAGCCTCTTCCGCCTCCTCGATCGCTGCCATGAATTTCTGTCCCAAGAGATCCGAGTCGAGACGGATGCGACCCTCACGACTCAAGGCAATGCGACCGACCCAGTGAACCGACTCTACCCCAAGCGCATAGTCCCTTGGCTTGAATTTCCCCAGCTTCAGGAGACAGTCTGGAGCAAATTCGAACGCAGCGCTACTTTTACCTCGCGCCCAATATTCCCTTCCGATACCCAAATCGACTACGTCGCCACGAATATCCAGAACAACCCTATCTATTCAGAAACGTCGCTTCGGAATTTTGAGCGAGACACTGTCGATAACTTTGTTGAGAAAATTATCAATACTTTGCGGGACGATGAAGTCCTTTGCCATGAATTTGGGATCCGAGGCCGAGTCACTTTCTATGACCGTGCGAACCCATCAGAAAATTTGCTAGAGAACAGTCTGGATCAAATGAGTCTTCAGGATACGCAGACACCCCAAAGGCCGGCGAATACTAGGCACGGGCGAGGTAGAAGACGCGCGAGAGGAACGGCGCAGAATCTGAAGAGGGATGGCACTGCACGAAGACGCAATCGACGCGCCGACCAATTCTGCGTGCATATTGTGGCCGATGAACGACAAATACCAGTGTACGCGGTAGAGTTCAAAGCGCCACATAAAGTGACACTACCTGAGTTGATTGCGGGTCTACACCAGATGGATCTAGCTGGAGATGTCATTGACCAAGAGGGCGACACATTTGAATTCTATGCCACCCGTCTTGTTGCCGCCGTGATCACTCAGATATTTTCATATATGATCGATAGTGGAGTTCGACATGGGTACATTTGCACGGGGGAGGCATTTGTTTTCCTCCATATTCCGATGAATGATCCCACTCTTGTTCAATATTTCTTGTGTATTCCGAATCAAGATGTCCAAGCGGACGATGAATTACGCCTCCACCGAACTGCCATCGGCCAGGTTCTTGCGTTCACCCTTCAAGCACTGATCGCCGATGCTCCTTCTCAAGAATGGCATGATGCGGCACACGATAAGCTGACAACCTGGGAAATCGAATATTTGGACGTGTTGAGGGCAATCCCCGAAACTCTTCGTAAAGACCCCCCGGCCTCTAATTATCGGCCCTCGCACTGGAAACGAGATCGGAAGATACACAACACACGCTCTCGTACTCGTTGCCAACCCCGCATATCTACACCGAAGCATTCTTCGACTGAATGCGACAGCAGTGAGGAGGAATCACATTCGCCAACGGCAGCAGCAGCGTCGCGCAGCCGATCGGGCCGCGACCGAGGCAGCAAAGGCCAATCAAGCAGGGATAACAAAAATACGCGAGCTGGCCGGAACAACAAACATAACTCTCCAAAAGACAGAGATTCCACGCGGCCATACTGTACCATTGCCTGCATCCATGGCATACTCAATCGAGGCCCTCTGGATAAGACATGCCCCAACTGGAAACTTCACGGTGGTCAGAAACACACTATGGGACCACAAGAGTTCACACGCCGACTTTATCGTCAACTTGCCCGAGATCGAGACCTCGGTTTCAAACAGCTCCATATCTGTGGTCGGACTGGATATCTTATCAAAGCTACCCTGCTTTCGCGCGGATACACTGTCATAATCAAAGCAACGACCATGGGAAAGCAGCATCGCCTTCAAGTAGAAGCACACAATTATAGATACCTCAGGAGTATGCAAGGTCAAACTATTCCTGTTTGTCTTGGAACCTTTACGCCACAAGTTTCGTATTGGTACCATGGCGAGCTAATGGAGCAGATGATGATTCTCAGCTGGTCGGGGAAAAGACTTCAGCACGCTATCAATGACGAGAATACTCTTTTTTTCCAACAGGAGCGCGAGAAAGCCTTGGCTGCGTTCCGTTCGCATGGAGTGGTCCACCGCGACATTGAGTGGCGCAATATGTTGTGGGATGACCTACGTAACCGTTTGATTGTCATTGACTTGGAAGACCTGGAACGGTTGAAGCGCTCCCGTGCCCTTGAGCTAACATCTGGAAATGCACGGTATGGCCATCTCGCAAAGATGAGAAAATCCGGGCAAATACCGCTATCGGACTCTATTGCTGCTTGCACATGACACTCTGCTGCCCATAGTTGCCCCCTACCCGAGTCTCACACTCCGGTCACGGAGTGAAAGAGAATTTAGTTACGCGGTTATCAGTAAGGGCGTCTTTTCAGCATTGTGAAAAAATCATCCCGCAAAGCGCACATCAGATCCCGTGCAAGGGTCACAGATACTGCAATGCTTCACCTGGAACATTCGATTGAGAAAAATGTATTTTCTTGATGATGTTGGAAAAATGCTCTTAATGGGCTGAGGCGGTGAAAGTTCAGCGAAAATGGAACTGGTTCACAAAAAAATTCTTGGTTGCGACAACGCCTTTTCAAGTCAAGCGTTCGGGTTTGCTTTGATCATTGATCTTCAATCTTTATTCTTGGGAACTTCGCGGAATAATATGACATTTAAACCATTACAAGAGCGTTGCGGACTGGCAGTCAGTTCAAATACCTAAAAATGTCGTGTACTAACGAAAATCATCGCTATATATTTTCTGGGCCGAAGAAGACCTGGAAGCGGATTAACCTGACCCGCTCATGATTGAAATCTATGTTTTTAGACAAACTGATTCACTGACGCCATCAAACCTACAGTTCTTCACCCCGCACGCCTTATTTGGCCAGTATCTTGCCTAAGATTCTGCCAGTCAGTCCTCCCCGGCCCCTAATTCCTCCCTCCTTCCCTTCAATACTTTGCTTTCGCCACCCAGCTCTCTACACAAGAAACTGCATCAGAAGGCGACTTCTTGCACTCCAAAAGAAAGGAAAGCACCTCTGCTGGGCTGAAAATTTGATCCGGTACTTTGCTGGCAAAGTCACGAGCGAACGCTTCGATGGCCTCATCATCATATTCCTCGTTGCATTGCTTTTGGCTCGGCATCTGCTTGAAGACAGTGCGAAACAGCTGAGTAGATATGTTCTGATCGGCAAGTTTGAAATGAATTTTCTTGTCTGAACGGCCAGGCCGAATCAGTGCTTCATCCAGATGTTCGATATGATTCGTCGTCATAATGAGTATTCGACCCTCTTGAGAAGAGACTCCATCAAGCACATTCAAAAGCCCTGACAGAGTGACTGCCGACTTTGACTCGTTCTCTTGCTCTGCGGCAACACTGTCTCTGCGCCCTACCCCAGCGGTATCCACGTCCTCTAAGAGGACTACACAATGTGGCGGGAGCTCCGAAAAAAGCCTCATTAACGTACTGTCTGAGATGTTCGACAATTGAAGCGTATAGATATCTAATTCATGCTTCCCTGCGAGAGATAGACTAAAGCTGGATTTTCCAGTTCCGGGTGGTCCGAAAAGAAGATAGCCTCGTTTATAGGGAATGCCCCGTTCAGCGTACCAGCCTTGCATACCTTGGTCGAGGAATTCGTCCACATCCTTCAATATTTCATTCTTCAGCTTGCTGTCCATAATAACCGTGGAAATAGGCCGAACTGGTCTCAGTCTGGCTTTCTTCCATTCCCCTTCGCGGTGCTCAAACACGGAGACTTTTTTCTGGGTGTCCTTGAGATACTTTTCTCGGCATTCTTCGATCAGACTTTTCAGAATGTTGGCATTAAAACCAATTGAGGAGATACGGAGATCCTCTCGATGCTCTTTGACTTGGCAGTGAAGAATGAGCAAATGTCCCTTGAACCAGAAGAAAAATGATCCATCCCAAGGGGAAAAAGTCACGGGCTTTTTCTTTGTTGAATAGAGGTTACTTGTCCGTTTCGTGGGTCTCACCCGAGCAATCAATGAATGGGCATTGTGGACAAATGGTTGGTCAGCTATCCAATCGACTAGCATATCATATGCTTCGTCGTAGTACGAGACGTATATTGTCGAGGCTTTAGACTGTTAGACTCATCCTACCGTAACAGGAGGCATACGAACTTAAGTAATTCTTCACTATATCCCAAGCATAGCGAACTGCATAACGGGCAAAAAGGGTAAATATCCCCAAGGTGCAAAAAAGTCGAGTGTAGCTGTCCATGTTACCGGCAAGCAACTCCTGGGCGGAGGCAGAGGCCATACTGAGACCAGGGAAGAAGACATCTATAAAAGACATGTGAGAAGGGCTCGGGTAAGAGCCGCCTCCGCTAATTGTGTCCATTGCGTGTGTGTGATGTTCGTGGATGCGAGATTAATGAAGAGAAGATGACTTGCTTTCGAATACTTCAGGACGTGGAAAATCGCGGGTCCTTATATGCTTAACATAGTCGCCGCCCGATATTGCTTCCCCTCACGTATTCTTTATTTGGCTGCATGGGAGTGTGCTGCATGGTGCATGACTTATGGAATAGGTATCAACCTCAATTGGATAGATTCAGGAAGAATTCACTTGGTGGCGTCGTCTTTGGAACTGAAGACACATAATCGAGCCTGGAGCTAGAAGCTTATCTCTCTTGCACCTTAAAAAGTTGGTAGATATTTAACTTAGTAGTCTACCATTTAAGTGGACATTATGTAATGGTTTTGTAACTCGGCCTAACCGTCACCCGAGTTAATCCGATTGACGCGGGTCTGCCGAAGATCGTTTGACTTGAAACTGAAGATTCTCGAGTCCAGCACCTGCTCCCAAGAACGTCAGCAGAACTGCAATTCAAGCCTGACTATCCTATTTTCAGGCCTTCGCTACCTCTTCTTTGACATACATAAGATACTCCAGCAAAGAAATTGGCGCACGAACAGCGATGTGTTGTGCTGGCCACCTTTGACTTGCTGCCCAATCTGGGTCTTCATACCCCGCTCTCTTAAATTCAGGACGCAAGATCGTGTCAAGAACAAGAAAAGAGACACAGCTGTTCACAAACTGAACGACGGTGACCGGTTTGCTTCATATTCTACATTTGCACCATGGTAGCGAAGCCCATCATCGAATTTTTATTCTTCTTGACTGACACACTTCTCAGAAAGGTGACGAAGCCCTCGCCGGGCGCGAGGAACGAAATATTGCTAGCCATCGATTTCCTCCGGATCCAGATAATGACAGAACCATCAAGTTTCAAGGATTATACATATCAGTTTTCAACGAAGACACGCAGGACCGAAAAACTCTTGAAGAGAATGTCGCCGAGTACAAAGATTTCACAGTTCCTAGGGGCTACACAACGTATGTGAGGGGAGTTGAAATTGTTTGCTGGGTAGTTTAGGATGAAAGTGCATGTTTCACGCCATACATATCGTTCAGCCTATACCCATCATTATGGCCAACCCAAATAGTGAACGATACATCCTGAGTTTCGTCCTTAGGGAAAAGCGTAGCCACGCAAGCTGTTGTCCCGTATCCCCTAGACGTTTCCCACTTCCACAGTGCACTGTTTTGGACCGCTGATCGGAAGGGTTGTGGCAGTTTCATCGCCATGGGTTTTGGCGCGTTTGTGAACATGTGCTTCATCTCTGCAGATAATCAAAAAAATATTCGGCAGCGCAGGCGATGTATCTTACCTCGATTTTCATTATCGGGATTCCGAGGCGCTGTTTGAATGGGCTGAACAGGCCTTTCATGATCAATGAATTCATTTTGCGGATACTCTAGATCTAGCGGAGTGTTAGTAATGGCAATGCCTCAGCGAGATGTCATCTTACCGTGCACAAGTTGCTGAAGACCGTAACACCCCTGAACTTCCCCATCTCGCAGTCGGAAAAGTGTTTGGCGTACTGGTTCAGGCCATTCCTTCCTATCTCTTGGTTCAATATCCTCTATTAGGCAGTCAAAAATCTCATTCGACATAAAGCATGGTCCCCATGTGGTTGGAGGATAAGCAATTGCCCACGAGATTATTCCATCTGGGCTCAGTTGCTGAATCCTAGAACACCTTTTCTGGATCACGCCTCTCCTCCATGTTGTGTCCTTGGAATCGAACTCAGATCGCGGTGACCCGCAATAGATCAGTTTTATGTTCCTACGAAATACCGCTGGATTTCGCAATCGTTTTTCGTTGAGTACTGTGGCGATAGTAGCTTGCGCTTTGAGTCTATGAGACTCACTATCTTTCCAAGCCTGCTCCGTCCATGAGTACTTTCGAGGCCCTGTTTTTGATTCGATAACCACAAGAATGTCTCTGAGGTTCGCAGCGACCGTTTCCAATGTTAGCAGATCGGTCTCGGACAAAGAAATGCCACGTATTGCTAAGTTCAATGAATCCAGGTCTTTAGCGGCGGAGCTTAATTGATTGACGATAGTGGCCATGGCTAATTAGGAATGAGGGTATCGAGGCTGAGAAAGTTCAATGTTGGGAAGTGGGAGAGCTAGCAGACTAACAGGCTACGATTTTAGAGAATGTCCAAGTTTATGGCCACCTAGGTTCGCTGACGTGTACCAATGGGGTCGTGGGACAAGTGGGGGGGTTACGTGATGTGACATCGGGGAACGGCGTATCATTTTCCCCACCTTCCTACTTCACATGTCCCCGTAACAATACTGTAGTCTTAGAGGAAAACTGGGACATTTCACGCAGAATTGACAGATTGCAGATGCATGCAGTCCTTGCCGGAGGTAGAGAGTTCTAGTAAATTAAATGCGTGGATTCTTCATTTAAATAGCGGCATGGACCTTGTCGATCGAGCCAATAAACTATTGAAGCTGAGAAATGAATTCTGAAATAATACTTCAACTGATTGCGTCGACAGTGGCATCGATTCTCTGCGGAGCAAGTCTTGTTTTCTGGCTCTTGTCCATCGACGCTATGAGCTTGCGACGGCTAAGCAAGGAACCACTCATTTCCAGCCAGGCTGTGATAGGGGGCTTTGTGTTTTTGGGCTCGATCGCTTCTATTTTTCTGGCACTTCTGGAATCAAAATTGAAAGAGCGCAAGTGTCTTACTTCTCTGGAGGCGATCTTTTTGCTAATCACATTCCAGATCTCCCGCAACGAACGCTACAGCTGGAAGTTAACAGTGTGCTTCTTTTGCTCATTTTAAACGAGGTGAGAATAATCAATCCTATTCTCAATCCCAAGAGGAGTAACACTGACATTAATCAGTATCTGAGTATCTCAACTTTACAACACTGGTTGACCCATATCGCGTCTGCCTTATTATTAGTAGGAACAGTCACCATCTTATTATTGTCCATAACGTTTTCGGTGCGCTCAACGGCTTGCCTTGCTATTTTTGTATAATTCATTGACCAAAGATCATAGGAGCATCACAGGGCTTTGTTTGCCTCACTCATGATTCTCGCTTTTGCTGAGCTCAGTTTCGTTCAAGCGCAAGTCATTAGAGCCTGGATTCTATGCATGAGACAATGGGACACGGAAGCAAGCACATTCGGATTGTTTTGGCGGTATTCGTCCCTCGGTACTACCAGGCACCGACGAGCCTTATGGATAGCGTCCCTTGGCTCAATATGGCTGTTTGTGTTTTCACTAGGCTTTACGATACTTGCCTGCGCATATCACAACTTGCAGACATCAATAATGATGGTATGTACCTTGGAGATAAACCATTCCCTTAAATTACTCAAATGCTCGATAGTTCCAAATCGGCCTTATTGGCCTCAGGAAGACGGCCGTGTCACTCTGCCTTCTTCAAACTTGCCGAAACAACATGAGTGTGTTGCTCTCGCACGATTAATACCCCTCATGATTATGAGATAAGAATATAGTCCAATTGAGCTATGAGATTTGAAACCATATCTGAGGAGCGAGACAAATACGCAATTATGACAGGCGTGGTTACAATCGATAAAATTTACAGCATGTAGACGCGTCGATTCCTCAGAAGTGCACTAGTACAGATAAACCTCGGCAAATAAATAGTTTGATTCATTCATTTATTTTGAACCAAGGCCCTCAGTATCATCAGTAGCGGCACCACAGAAAAGCCTTTCATAGCCTTACCAAGCCTTTGATCGAGTATCTTAATCACCCAAACATAGATATTGCGGATGAAGTTGTGAAAGTGAAAAAACAGCTTCGATCCATCATATCGGCCTCTTTTCAGTATTTCGATCACGGCCCTTGCTACCCAGACTTATTATTCTTCGACCTTGAGACCCGCGGAACATTTCACGCTGTTTTATGCTCTGGCACTGAATCTTGGCCACCTGCCTCAAAAAGTTTGGGAGAATCTGCAAAAGCGTCTGCCAAAGTGCGAGCCGTATGTGCTCACTCATCGCGATCTCAATTTGAGAAGTATCACGGTGCGAGACGGAAAGATTGTTGGTATATTTGATTGGGAATACGCTACCTAATTCCCTGTTTGCCATGAGTACGTCTCCGCCTCATTTGCATGACAGGACATTGACGTGGAGTGGTAAGGTTGTTTCTAAGGCGTTTAGACGCACATGGCGAGGCGCACGAAAATTCGGAGGCATTCTAGACGGATATGAGCGATCTAAAACCGTACCCAAATCTGGATGAGAAAGGTCAGTAAGCTTTGGAGAGGTCCAGCCATCATGACCCCAATAAGTGCCAGGTTCTATCAATTGATAGCAGAGCATTCTAATCAGCTCCTGTAATCAAATCCAATTTACCGGAAGGGCGCGAGGCCATATCGTTTTCATAGCCCATCTGCAGACCATAACCACCTGCAGTTCACCCGCAACAATTCTTGGTAACCTGGACTGATGGCTCGTGCGACGCACACGCCCACACCAGTCATCAATCAGTTATAATCTTCTTGGATACTCGATATGTGACGATGGGGTCGCAATTTGAAATCGCATAAGAAAAATTCATCGTCAACTGACGTCAGAGGCGTTTGCGGCATATTTGCCATTGGCCTATGCCACCGAGCCGTGCAGTTGTACATTTACTGACCAGATGGGGAGGCAGAGGGGAGAGTTGTCGATGAGGACATGTAAGCGCCACGATCTTGGCGATCTGGCAACTGAGAGGCATTCGAAGGCGTTGGGGCGGTGCAATGTAACCGTGGTTCGAGTGGACGGAGCAGAGCGTACCGTGGCGAGGACGTAAGGATGCCCGGCGGATGTGTAGACCGGCAAAATCAGAGACGAACGAGGTGCACAGGCAGAGGGAGAGCAGGTGCAGCTTCGTAGCAAACTACGCATTCGCTCCCTTTATGGAGGCAGTAGCAGTATCGACCCAAAGTCACACGATGCCGCTGCTGGCTGCATCATCTCAGTGGGGTTGCCCCTGAGCGGCTGCCAATGCTAGCCGGAGGGGCGAGAACAAGCTCGAAAATCGGATCGAGCGGCATGCCCGGTAAAATGAAAGGGGCAATGCGTCCAGCTGAGGGCCAAGGCGCGTCAGTCTGTGGGGACGATTGAGAAGAAAGTGGGGGCGGCGATGAGTGCAGGGTAAAGGAGTTGAAGTGAAAGGAGAGATGGAAAGGGGGGATGAGGGGGCAGGGTCAGGTCTTTTATGTCGGGGCGATGAGAGGCACAGGTGACAGGACCGTGTATTGGGGGGCTAAACCGAAAAAGGCAAAACTAACCGGATGCGGGAATTCACAGGTCCGCCGTTTACAGACTTGAAGTGATCTATCAACTCTTGTATCCACCTATCTACATATTATTCGCTAGTATAGTGGATCACTATAGAAACGAACCTCAATAAACCTCAACGAACTTCAACGAGCCTCATTTGCCCGCATGGAACCTCCAAGGGAACCTTAATATAGGAATAAACAGATCTTCCAAGTCTAACAATTAAGACCTTTACACCGGATTCATGATATACCTAGATCATTTACCTTAAATTCGTAAAGACAAACTAATAAAAGAAGACATATCAGTTTGAATGATATAAAATAAGGGGGGTTAAAATTGCGTCTTAATGGTTGTCTAAAAAGAAATCACATACTTTAAAGTATCTGGCACTGTCTGCTATATATATCTACAACGTTACATGCTGTTTTATTGATAACCTCAAATAACCACCCACCACGTTAATATCATCGAATATTAACCGTAATTTGTGAATGACCTCATCTGGTCTTTACTTTTCCATAAGTATTTCTTTATAGTTCATGATGTTGATAAAGTATTCATTGAGAAGTCTACAGGTTGACGGAACAGCTGTAAAAAACAGAGATGAATCATCAATTCTATCCAGCCAAAAGAGGAAAGGTGTCAAGAAATTATGCATATGCAGGTTCATGCGGGTCGATGGAGGTTGAACCTCAACGAACCTCTGGAGGTTGATGGGCGGTTGGAGGTTAGGAAGGTTGGAACCTCACCTCAAGAGGTGAGGTTCGAGGTTCCGGGGTAAGGACCCATGCGGAGGTTCAAAGCCAGGTCTAGTGGTAACCGCCTCGGTGCGTCATGCTTATTGGTATCTCCGCGGGGTCACACTGGAGCCCTTGACGGGCAGTGGATTCCCTTGACTTTTACCGTGTATCGTATTTGTTTGTAGCGTAAAATTGATTGTTCAAACTACCATCTTTGCCGGACAGGGCGCCCCACGTCTATCTAGGTTGGCTGGGGTCTCGCACATTGGGTCCTGCATCTCTGGTTGGTCGGTCCGTCCCCACCGCATGATCCAACTTTGCCTGCTGCTCTACTAATTTTTGTTCTAGCTTGCGAAAAGATTCCACCAGTCCTCATCTGACGCTGAAGGTCTTAGTTCACTTAATCTTGTTTCCCCATTTGTGATTCCATATTCCTCGAATCTGCTTTCAGCGACGCTATCAACGACTCACATGGGCCACAATCTGTCTTACTGCATTTGTGCATCTACACAACTGAGACGTTAGTTTGACATGTGTGCGGCCGGGTGGGGCGGCACAGCGTACTCTTGGAGGGACCCTCCTATCAGCGTCATGGTGAGCCGAGGCGCGTCGTGCCGGAGAGCGTCGATCACGGATCGGGCCAGGCTCGGAGGTCTGCATCATGATCGCTGGTGGTACGAGGGGAGCGATTCTCGCCCATGCTTCTCCCGACATCTCCATGCTGGAGATACTCGTCGTCGAGCTCGAAAGGACAGTCCTCATCCTGTAGAAGGGCTGGCAATGGGGGAGGCATTCACCCCGCGCGGCGTACAGCACTTCGTCCGCGGGCCCTTTGTTTTCGACCCCTGTTTAAATTGCGAGACGACGGAATTCCTGTTAGGAAGTATCAGCGCCACCTATGATGGACTGCCCAGACATACCCCTGCCGCTGCCTCCATCGCGGTGAGCTAGTAACATGGAGCTTCTTGCGTTGGTTTAAACAGATGGGGCTCCTGTGGGCGATTCTCTAATGGACCAAAGCAGTTGGCCGTTGGTCCCGCTGAAGGCCGCGGTATAGAATACCGAACCACGCACGGGATTAGATCGTGCGACAGCTCCAGTGGCGATTTTGGGGGGCCAACTTGGTGCTGCACAGCGGCAGATGGTCCGCGGCTCGTGAAATGAACGGACCCACATGCGCAGTTTGTCCATGATGCCCTCTTTTAGCCAGCGGATATCTACTGCCCACGGTGGGGGTGTACAACAGCGCTTGGAGTCTATCAACCTTTGCCCCAATCAGGGTGATGATGGGTATGGCTCCCGCTTCCCTGTTCCAATCACGCCCATTAAAGTGTTGGGTCCGCACAACCTGCCATGGTCAGAACGTCACTAACCAAGATACGCATGTATTCGTAGAGCATTGCTAATGAATCTTCGCTCCGGACTTCTCGATTAAACACCCTGTTGCGTCACACTCGACCATCTTCTTTGAGATTGAGCTATGGACGGGCGGGCGGATCGTTCATGATGATGCACAAATTAAGACCAATGCTTCTCCACATCTAACAAAGATGTCCATTCGAAGTACTTGTGCAAATGATATCGTGTAATTTCCGCGAGGTGGTATGACCGTGCCTGAAATGGGCTAGATGCATGGCCGTCACATTTACACGGGGGTTTGAAAATATTATTTAAAAGCCTTAAACGGCGTTCTTCTCAAAATCTCCAGATTCCCTCTTGTCTTCTTTTTTCGTTGTCTCAGAAGTGCGCATTCGACGTATTTCCCGGCCCTGGATATTTTCACCAAGACACGGCTTTGCATATCGGCTTTTACCCCGGTCCCCTACCCCTCCTCCCCATGACAAAGGCAAGGCATATCCCGTGGACCCTATCGGAGGAGAGCAAGCTCTCGGGTTGGCTGGCAGGAAACCAGCACTTATCGTGGGAGGAGAAGGCAGACAAGTACTGCCGTGAAGTTGGTCTTGACCGCGGGCCAGATTCGCTTCGCGGAAAGCAGAACCAATTGCTGAAAGGCATCTCGATGGCTGGCCAGAAATCGGCAGAAAGAGCAATCGCCGGTTGTTCTGGCCCCTCCCCTGGCCTTGAGACGCAAGAGCCCGGACTCCGACGCTCGCCAGTTGCTCCGGCAGCTCAAACCGGAAGAGACACTCACCAAGAGTCAACAGGAAACTTGTAAGCTTCCAAACCTCCCTCAGGGTTCCTAGCGTTCTGACTCCCTTAGATCAAACCGTCCGAAACAGGCTCTTCGTTCGTTCCAGAAAGCGGTGTGTGATATCTAATAAGCTATGGGCAATATTTGACCGGATCATCGGGAAACGACACTCCCCCTGAAATGGATTTTTTTTTTTTTTTTTTTGGCTTTGTAAAGATTTTGTGTTGATGCAGCTGTCCTCAAGTTGCAGTTTTCCTTTTCATCACGGTTATCTTAGGCACAAGAAGATAGCCCGTCTATGCCGAATAAACGTCACTGGATTCTGGTCATGACGAATGTACATGAGAAATCTGTCGATCAATACAACCTGAGCTGATCAGCCCTTACGAAAGGAGCCTCAAGGCTTCAGTCGTTGAATATCTCTCTAGCCGAGACAGACGATTCTGTCGCACACAGAGGCATAGCGCGTCCTTGTAGAGAATCAATCATCCCTAATACTCGACGGGGCTACTTGCGGGCCGCAGAGTGGATTTCTGGACCGGACAGAAGGAGGCCGAAGGCGTTTTTCCCGATCTCGATTTAACGAGTGTAAGAACCAAGAGACATGACCAGCGCTGTCCTCTTATTCAGTTGGAAGCTGGTCCTGTAAACTTCAAGAGATCGACCCAAGGCGAGTTCGGCCGGCAAAAACATGCATACCGTGAAAGTTGCTTCACCGGTGGAATCTAACTTTCAAGCGTCGTCAAGGCAGGGCGCTCCATACAAAACAGCATTTCCTGTTGACACGTCTCCGAATGCTCCGCCTGCATTATCTCCACGATAGCAGGGCGCATGTGTATTGAGACCAAACGAATGATGGAAGTATGACCCAGAGAATGGATGACATTGGTTATTGCCAGCTTATTCTCCATAGACTGCATCCTCACTGGCTAAATATGTCAAGTATCGCTCTCAACTTGCCTTCTCAGGAGGCAATCTATTCTATATCTACATTCTTGTCTCGATCCTCCTACTTCAATGACGCCTAATATCGAATGACAAACTGGCGTCAAATGCTCAGCCCCCAGTCCCGGGCGCCAGCCGATTTTCAAAGCACTTCAACTTTATCGGCAGTCGTCCTCGAAGAAACGGACTGCAGTCTGGGTAGTGGTCAAGCTTCAAATGAAGGTGTCATTAACGCGGTGGGCATTAATGAATTCTGGGCTTGGGAAGATGATCTCCTGGCCAAAGGGTCGCAGAGGTAGGACATCCTCGAGGGGAGCAGCTCACACGGAAGAGTCCCAACCGCAACGAGAATATTAGTATATTCCATATGCAAGGAGTAAGAGACCCTGCAGAGCTTCTTCCAAATAGCTAACGGGTCTCTAGTCTGAGCGACCGAGCAAAGTAGGTTTTACCCCCGACTTTTGTGGAAGATGGTGTGCTTCGAACGATACTCGACGATTGAAGATTTGTGTGCGTCTCTGGAGCACTCACAAAACCCGGATCAATCCTGACATGCAAGCGATGGTGTCGCGGCATGGGGTGTCAACACCAATCGCTTATCAGCGTCACCAGCACAAAATACCTCGAGCAACCTTGTAGCGGCAGGAAAGAATCATTTAGCCATCAGTGAACCAATCGATTCTCAGAAAAATGCCGAAAAATTCTCGTCCAAAAGTGATGGCATGTGCACTTGAACGGCCAGTCGATTACTAGCTCGGTCGTTCCAAAATAAGACAAAAAACAATGAGGGTAATGAGAAACACATTTACCTTGCGCAATTTGACTAGCCTAAATGCCTGGTGCAACATTTTATTCTGCTAACTGTTACCCGCCTGCTGGTATTTGGAAGTTTTACTCTCCTTCGTGGTTTATAAAGAGCAACATCAGATGATGCCTCTATTGTATGTACGATGAGCTCTCGCATATAAGTCCCTCATCCAGTGCATTTCAAGCTGAAAGATTTCAAGAATCGACTGCACAAATAACAAAAGACGGATCATTTCACTCTTCGCTTCAGAGCAGCGCTGATTTCACATAGAAGCGATACCATCCTGCCACTGTGGTGTTGCGAGGGCAATATGCCTCCAGCTGTTTCTGCCTTCTCTCACTGGATTGCAGGTATCCCCATCCCAGGAAAGTATGGCATTTGCGTTGCTTTGCTCATGTCAGGATGGGTTTTATTCCAAGCAGGACGAGCCAGCGGCAGCACATCCTCACTCTTTTAGACACATCTAGTACCATCCATCACTGTGTTGGCTCTGCTTCGAGGTTTATCCTCGTATCCTGGCTGTCTTGTGGTGGTCTTCATCCCTCTTGATGTCCGGGACATGAATCGATCGTTCCATGCCATTTCCTTGGCTGCTCCGAAGTGTTGCGGGACGCGGTGGTAGGTCGGGCAGTCAGTCAGTGGCTGTTCAGCTTCAATTATACTGTGGTCTTCACAGAGCACCCCTTACTTGTCGGATGGTGTCCTTCTCCACAGTTAGCACATTTGACCGGTATCGCTTGCCCCTTTGTTGACGGGCGCTCCCAGGTCGGGTGCCCGCCAGCGCAGTGGCCGCATTTGAAGGTGTTGGAGCAGTGTGACTGGATATGTCCCGGCTCTCTGTCTTTCAGCCCTATCCACAAAATCTTAGAAGAGCCCTCAATTAACGCGGACCCATGATGACGGGCTTTTAGGTACTCGACAGGGAGCTCTCGGCAGGCTATCATCGAGTTCGCGATAGTCGATCTTGACCTCGTGAGAGCCCTACGTCTCTTCTAGAGTTTGATGCCGTATATGGGGCTTTGCTTTAGTTGGTAATAGATTCAAGGTTTGCAGGCAAAATTTTTGGCCAAATCCTTCGTCAATGGAAAGCTTGGCTGTTCTCCCCACCCCAAAACACCAGGCCGGTCAATGAGGCAGAGAATGCGGCATTAGGGGTCATATCATGCTCATTAATCTCCAGGCCTTGCAGGCGCAAAAATGCATCCAAAGACAAGTGTCTATTGAATCCTTACCAGGGTCAATAAAGCCACTGACGTCTAAATTCAGTTTCTTGTGGTTTTTTTTGGATGAATCTAATTCCCGGATGATTTCCGCAACTGGAAGAAGCACAGTCAAAGAGCTCGACCTGATGAAACTCAACGGCCGCGAGGCTTCGCATTTTTCGTAGGAGTTTGATGGTAGACCGATGGTCTCATTCACATGAGCCAGTAACCATGCGTTGGAGCTGAAGCTCGTCTGGCCGGTAGTAGCTGCACAGTTGGCCACATTCAAATCGAGACCGAGCGATTATTATCTTTTCAAGGCTAAAAATTGCTTTGCATGCAGTGTTGACCTTCAAGTTTCTTCCAAGATAACCAAGAGCCTGAATATCAAGGAGTTTTGCAGTAGCCGTATGAATCGGAAGAAACAATGAGCGAAGATTGGTTGGTAA